>JAJOOR010002032.1:0-28268 GCA_036250505.1 Solanum acaule | reverse complement strand
ATTTGTTGATTATACACTATCTTTTGTATTGGTTGTTATGTTTTATATATATCTCTCCTGTCACTTAGATTTGATGTTCTTGAGCTGAGGGTCTCCCGGAAACAGCCTCTCTACCTCCACGAGGTAGTGGTAAGGTCTGCGTACACTCTACCCTCCCCAGACCCCACCTAGTGGGATTTCACTGGGTATGTTGTTGTTGTTTGTTGTATAATGCATATGGACACATGCTTCAGTGTCAAGCAGCTTTTCTACCTAATCTTTCTAACAAAGATTTGAGGACTAATTATGCAGATTTATTATAGCATTAGAAAGAAGTATTCAAACATCTAGAACTTCTCTCCTTACAAATTATCCACAAAATGCAAGCAGGCACAATTCAGCAGTTATTAGCTGTACAAATAAACTTAGTCCTTGTGCTAGTTTTAATTCAGGAAAATTATCTCGTTTTTCTTTAGCGTCTGTCGAACATGCTAGCACAGCTCCCTTTCAAATTATTCACTCTGATGTTTGGGGTCCGGCCCCAGTTCTTTCTTCTACAGATCATCGTCATTTTGTTCTATTTGTTGATGATATTACTCGATTTACATGGGTTTATCTTCTTAAAAATAAAAGTGATGTTCATTCCATTTTCCATAATTTCGACAAAATGATAAAGGCAATTTCAAAAAAAAAATCAAAGCTATTCTGATTGGGGAGGTAATTACCAAAAATTGAACAAATACTTTGATCAAACTGGTATCATACACCGCATTACATGTCCTTACACACGTGAACAAAATGGCATTTCTGAAAGAAAAATTCGTCACTTGTAGATACTTGTCTTACTTTATTGGTCATGCAAACATACCTCTTAAATATTGAAATTTTGCTATTGAGCACAGTGTCATTTTAATAGAAGTTCTTCCATCAAATGTCAATAAGCAAACGTCCCCAAATAAAATTTTATTCAACAAAAACCCAAACTACCTTTCTTTTAAACCTTTTGGGTGTTTGGTTTTTCCATTGCTTCGGACTTACAATCATCATAAATTTTCATTTCGAACATCACCTTGTGTCTGTCTTGGTCAAAGTTCAAGTCATAGTGCACATAAGTGTCTTGATAAATCCACAGCTCGGGTATAACTAGATAGACAAGTCAAATTTCATCCACAAGAATTCCCATACAAAGAAAAATTAGGCCAATTCATCTAGCAAGGAACCAATAACTCATGGTTGCACATCCATGTTCATTCCAACCTCACTTAGACTGCATCACTATATGGTAAGATTTTTTCTCCGTCTCAACCTCCTAATTTTTCTCTTCCTAATATTTCTCATCCACCTAATTGTGTGTCCTTATCTTCTCCAAAAGAAGCCCATCTCAATCTAATCCCTTACATTTCTCTCCTTTATCTAACACACCTCCTGAATCCTTATGCCCACTTAATTCCCTAGAACACAATTCAGAACCATCTCACACCCACTCCACGCAACTTCGCCCCACCACCATGCAAGAACACCAAAACCATATAGCCTTAACCAAACCAAATTATCAATTGGAGGAACCTAAAAGTATTTTTCAAGCTAAGAAATTTCAAGAATGGTGTGACACTATGCAATAAGAATTGGATGCACTACATCAAACTAAAACATGGAGCCCCCGGGGCAGTCTTGCTAGCTGGGTGGCTTACTCCCCTAAGAGTGGACTGGCTGGTTGAGCGACCTAGATTGATTGTCACTCTTGCTAGCTAGGCTGGGAGTTGACTGGATATCTTTTTCATGATGCAAGTCCTAGTACCAGCTACCAACGGTGATCATTCGTGCCATCTTTTGCAGCTTGTGGATATCGGAGATGAGGGTGAGCACTTGGCGTCCTGGATCAGCCTGTCTCCTTCTGTATATATGTTAGCTAGTCTTTTGCCTCTGAGACGGCTTGTTGTGGTCCACTTTTGGGACTTGTATTTTTTCATGTTTAGACAGCTTTGTACTCGTGACTTCCAGGTTCTGAGAAGTTTTCTTTTATATGTATAGCTTTTGGTTTGCTCCACCTCTGTCTCTTTCTTATTGATAGTGTTATTTTTGTTTAGTTCTACCCTTGTACTCATTACTTGTCGTTCTAGGTACAGGTTGACTTACCTACCAGTGGGTTATAGTAGGTATCATCATGACTCGGGAAGTCGAGTCGTGACACATATTGATTGATCTTTTGAAAATGACGAAATCTATTCAACAACTCCCTTTTGAAGTCTTCCCAAGTTAACATTGGTTGCCGAGATTCTATCCAATAATACCAATTTAAGGCTTTTCCTTCCAACCAAACACATGTTACCTTTAATTTTTCCGCTTCAGAAACATTTACTGCAAAATACCGTTCCACTCTAAAAATCCATCCTAAAGGAGCCTCTCCTAAAACTGATAGTTGTAGCTTCCGAAATTTCCTCCCACCTTTTTCTCCAACCAAGTTGACATTGCTTCCCTTTTCTTGGTTCCCAATGGATCTGGTTTGAGAAAGGGATGCTTCTATCATCATGGTTCTCTCATGTTTCTCGCAAGAGACTCTCAATTCTTTAAACCAATCAAGCATCCTTCCAGAAAATGTCAAATTAGACTTCACTTGTTCAACTTGTCCCTCAATTCTACCCACCATCCCTGAACGTTATTGCTCTAATACCATATTGATAGACTTTACTACAGAAATAGTAAATAAAGGAATAAATAATGTTGTTTCACACTAGATACAGTGATACTACAACAAGAAGTCCAAAAAAGAACAACCACTAGGACACTGCCAACACCATAAATTACATCCTAAGACATGAACGATTACATATCACAAACTTTCTCGACATTCAAGAGGCTAGAACTCTCCCAGAATTCCCTTTCCTTTCTTTGAACGCCCTCTTCTAACTGCCTTGCCCCTTTTTCTACATAAACCACCCCGTAACTATCTCGTGACAATTACTAAGTTTCTTAATTGTTTATTTTGGCCTCCTAGAATAAGCTTTTATAACTTGAGGCACATCAATGCCCAATTAGACATTAAATTTTCTATGGAACAGCCGCTAGGGTATGTTGATCCTTCCAAGCCTGATCATGTCTGTCAGCTTCATAGCGCTCTCTATGACTTTAAACAAGCTCCTCGAGCTTGGTTTCAACGCTTAACATATTTTTTGAGGGTCATGGTTTTCACTCCTCCAAGGCCGACACATCATTGTTTGTTTTTATTCTAGGTCCATTAAAAATCTATATATTGATTTATGTCGATGACATAGTGATTACATGTTCAGATTCCTCTAAGTTGCCATGGTTTCTAACCAAAATTAAGGAAATCTTTCCTGTCCACGACTTGGGTGCCTTGAATTATTTCCTTGGGATTGAGGGTGAAAAGGGTATCAGACAGCCTATTGTTGACAAAAAATAAATATGCGGCTGATCTATTGAAAGAGACAAATATTAAAGAATCTAGGTCGTATATCACACTGCTTGCAGTGGTTACGAATTTGAGCAAGACAATGGGTGAACCGTTGTCAAATTCTGAGCAATATTGTTAAATTGTAAGTTCCCTGCAATACATGACCTTGACTCGTCTAGTGTAATCAAATGCAAAAAATACGAAAAATGTTTTAAGGTTGTTAGGGCTTTAAGTCCAATTATATTGTGGGCTTTAATGAAAAAGGCACAAAGGAAGAAAAAAATACAAATATATATGTCTAGTCCAGGACTAATGATTATAAGCAAAAATGACGAATATATTGAAAAAAAAAATAAGACAATGTGAAATATCAATTGTCTAGTGTCACCTCTTCAGAAGATGCTCATTGGCAAAGGGAAGTATGCCTTAGAACATTGATGACAACACAAAATTACAATAAGTGAGGCGCTCAACACATTTTGAGCAACGCTTCAGGGCTTAAACATGCTTTAAGCATGCCTTTGACAACACTAGACTTGCCCAGACATTGTATTTAGTGTCAACAAACTAGCTCAATTTATGGATTGTGCAACTGAGGTTCTTTGGCAAGACGTGAAGCATCTACTGCGCTATATTCATGCCACAACCAACATTGGTTTGTTTATTTTCCAAGAATTCTACCTTGAAACTGCACTGTTTTTCAGATAGTGATTAGGCTGGCTGCCCAGATGACCGGCGTTCTGCTAATGGATATCTTGTGTACCATGGCAGCAATCTGATCTCTTGGTTGTCAAAGAAACAATCCACTGCTGCCCAAGCCTCAACAGAGAGTGAATACAAATCACTGACCAATGCCACAGCTGAAATCATGTGGGTAAGCTCTCTTTTTGCGAATTTGGTCTTCCACCTGTTGTCCCTGCTATCATGTGCTGTGATAACATCGGTGCAATTTATTTGAGTGTGAATCCTATATTACATGCCCGGACCAAGCACATTGAATTAGACTATCACTTTGTGTGAGCAAATCAAGTTAGGTAGGCTTTCAATTCGCTTCATTTCCAGTGCTGACCAAATCGTAGATATCATTACCAAACTGCTTGGACAACAGCTCGTCTCTATGTATTTTAGCAAACTTCGTCTCTGTTTTATATTGGCATGCTTGAAGGGGGTGTTAGAGTATAACTTTATCATTATCTACAGCTCATTAATTATATTTGTATTCTTTGTAATTATCTCTTGTACTTGTAATTATCCTCTGCCCTCTTAATTGTTATCCCCTGTAGCTATACCTTTTACTTTGTAAACTTATATAAACTCATTAGCGTATACGTCAGTAGAACAAAGGAGTTATAGGCTTCTTAAGTCTTCTTATCATTCTCATTATTTTATAGATGTCCCCGAGTTAGGCTCTACCTGTCGAGTTATGCAAACCTCCCTCGGCAATTTCCTACCATCAGTTTTCACAAGATTTCTAGCCCATTTTAAATGGTTTTTGAGCTCTGATTCTTCTTCAGTAGCCACCCAGCCACCACAGATGGAGAGGAGCTCCAACCGCTTTAATCCATGTTCTTTCAACTGTAATGGAGTTCACTCCATTCTGGTCTTTTTCTAGAACCATTGCCCTTGAATGATCTTCTCAGCCATGTATCTATTCGGAAATTTAAACAAGAACATCCCTCCATACATCTCATAGATGTTCCCCCCAAATACATTTTTCCAAGTTGCAGGTGACCATCTCCTTATATCAGCAAGGGTGGGTCTAACCTTAGTTTCTTCACCAAAGAAACCCACTAAACATCCTCCATGCACATGATGGTAAGGGGAAGCAAACTACTAGCTGTTACACAGAAGACATCAAAAATATCGAAAGTAATTTTACTGTGTTGTTTTTCTTAAAGAAGAAACACAATAGTAGCTTGAGAACATTATGTTGTTAGAAATTTAGGATTAATGCATTTTAGATTAAACATTAGCAGGAGCGATAATTAGCATAAGTATCCTTGTGAAATAAATAGAGATTAAACATGTGAATTACTTGTGAAATAGAAATTTATAACTAAGTGTGACTAATAGCATAACTGAACTGACCTTGTCCTCTTTGTTTTCTGTTTGGTCCTCACCCACTGGAAAAGAGCTGTTATTTTCAAAGGAGAGAGATGACTTAGAAGTGCTGACTGTACAACGTTCTGGAACTACTGAATCAAAAGGCGAATGGTCTTCTTCCAACAGGGTATTCGTGTCTCTGTCTATGAAAGTCGCTTGAGAAGTGCTGACTATAGAATCTCCAAACATAGAACAGATAATAGTAATTAGTGCACCTGAGTCAAACATCAAAGACATGTGACAAAAAGAAATGAAGTTAAGAGGTATGGTACAGATCACAGGGAGAAGTAGCGTGAAAAAGATTTTTATACAACTACTATTGAAGATGAATAGAAGATTCAGAATTTTATTATTACCAAAACTTTCCTCTTTTTGCCCGTACTCCTGATCAATGGAAGAGCATGACCCACTTAACACAGCAGTCTCTTTGCCATTCCAATGTGTACTCTCTGCTATCAGTTCATTTGTGTTCTTCAGATCTTCAACAGCACTAGCATCTCCAATTGAACTTTCAAGCTGTTGAGCAGTCCATAACAAATTATACTTGTCAGGTTTGCTGAATGAATGCTCTCAAATGAAGAGTTCTTCCATTAAATAGAAAGAATTCTGATTTATATGCCCAAAATTTGTTGTTTACACCCCTAATATCTATTATTCCTCATTGTTATATCTCTAAAAATATGCTACATAATCCCTGATTATCTCCTACATATGGAAAGCAATTGATATCATATAACACAAATATTTAGAGCTATTATACAGATATGTACAACCATTAGAATCTGTCCAACATGCTAACATTCCCCTCAAATTGATGTTGGTGGATCAAACGGCATCAATTTGTCTACCAGAAACTGATGACGTTGTTATTAGAATAGGAATAGGTATATACAATCCTACTTAAATAGGAATAGGATTAGAACATAGTATCCTATTTGGTAAAGGATTGTATTGTAGTGTCTACAAATAGGGTCTCTATGCAGTGGCGGACCCAGAATTTTTGCTCAGGAGGTTCGAAGTACAAAAAAGAAGTTCAGGTGGCAATGCAAGTGTGTGGTAAGCATAGTAGCCCCTCGTCATGCTCTTTGTACAAGAACCATAGATATTTCATTGGTTCATAAAAGTAAAAACTAAGCTAATCAAAGATACCGAGGATAAAGATACATTGATAAGAATTTTAGTGGATCGATTGTATTACATAAGTTAATTCCTAAAACACGTGAAAATTAAATGATGAAAAAGGGAGCGAGACGAGAAAAAAGATATTTACCTTATCATGCTAAATTTGACTTACTTTATCATACCGTATTAAGCATTTGTTTCTACTTTTCTGCTTTTATCGTGCTCCATTGAGCATTCTTAAAATTTCTTGTGCTTTTTATACTTTTATTTTGTAATTTTTTATTATATTTTTCACTTTTTAAAAATTTTAAATTAGTAATTCAATCACATATTACTATGAAAATCGTCAAGATTCTCAAGAAGTGTGTAAGATTAGAGTTACTAATATTATAATGTACATTCCGAAGATAAATAAATAACATTGTCAATTATTTTAGTTCTTATAGTTCAATTTACTAGGTTAGTCATAATTTGCAAAAAAGACAAATAACGAATAAATCAAATAATTTTAGTTTCCATCTCTCTAAAATAGAATTAAAAATATAAAATAAATTTCATGAATTCTATGAAATTAATTTTTGAAAGGATGTTGACGATATTTAAGTTTCTTCATTCAATTACATCTAATTTACCTTCTTCTTTTTTTTAAATGTATTTCTATCCCAATTTCAAGTTTAATATAATTCATCATTTTTTAAAAGAGTTATTCAAGTTAGTATATGAAAAAAGAGTTACGTTGAAACAAAATGAATAATAGATATAAGAAGAATAAAAAATAAAAATAAAAAGAATGTGTCTAATAAATATAAACAAAAACAAAATAGAAAGAAGAAATGGCATAAAAGGAAAAAATAATGAAAAAGAAGAAGGTCTAAGCCCAAGAGTTCCAATTTCCAAAGCATTAAAAAGAGGGAAAAAAATGTTGCGCATGGGATTTGAACCCGTGACATAGGAGCATCTACTGAACCATTTATCCACTGAGCCAAGCATGTCCCTTATTTTTAGGGGGGTTCATTTTAATATATATACACATAAAATCAGAATTTGACCTTATATATATTGTGTAATTTTTTGACGAGAGGGTTCGGGTGAACCCCCTAGGCTCCACCTAGGTTTGCTCTGGAGTGATGATATAGACAAAACAGATGCTCCCAAAGACACGTGGTGGAAGAGAAAATAAGGTTGACTTAGGAAACAAAAAGAGTGCAGAACTTGATTTTGAATAGCAAAGAAAGCTCTTTGATTCTCTACCAAGATTGTAGAAGCTCTAATGTCATGAGATAAATATAACAAAAAATATTATTATTGAATTTTTGAGTCTCTACATAATTACACTGAGACCCTATTTATAGACATTACACTCCTTTTCTAAGTAGGATTCTATATACTAATTCTTTTTAAATTAGGATTCTATTATGTACTATTCTTGTTCCTATTCCTATTCTAACAAAAGGTAAGTATTAAAGGATCTAAAACTTGTTCTCCAAGATGAATCTTGCTTATTTACCTGATTGTAGTCATTGGACTGATGATCCTCCAAATCTGAATAACTTTTTCTTTCAAATTCATCCACTTCTCTAGAGGAAACCTCACTTAAAAATCCCTTTCCTACTGCTGCAGTTACTTTGCCAATCTCTCAATTCATCCTCTAGTTTAGAGCATCTTGTTTTCTTGTTGGTTATATGATCTCTAGGAGTGCAAGTTTCATTTTCAGCCACCTGTTACATGAAAATTACTATTCAGTATAAACAAATATAGTTCCTCAATGGTAAAGCCCAAGAATGAACACATAAAGATATTAGTTAGGAAAACCTTGAACAAAGAGTATATAGTTACGAAAATCACTACCTATCTACTTCAGAATCTCATCTCAACGTGAAATGGAAGAGAAGATCCAAACTAAAATATATATGGTGGACAAGAAAAGGAAAGTATTAGCAATATAAAAATGATTCTGGCACATGTACCTCATAATCTAACGATTTTTTTCCTTCCCTACAGCAGCAATTACTTTGCCAATCCCTCAGTTGATTCTCTAATTCAGCAGATCTAGATTTCTCACTAGTTAAGCTATTCCTGAGGGTGCAGATTTCATTTTCTGCCACCTGTTACATGAACACAATTAC
This sequence comes from Solanum acaule, assembly GCA_036250505.1. Lineage (NCBI taxonomy): Eukaryota > Viridiplantae > Streptophyta > Magnoliopsida > Solanales > Solanaceae > Solanum > Solanum acaule. The sequence continues at coordinate 19,526 of JAJOOR010002032.1, read as the reverse complement.
TAAGTATAACCAAATGTATGTAGTTCCTAATTGGTAAAGCCCAATAATGGAACCTTAAGTATATTAAAATCCAACATTAGCAAGTTATACAAAAGTAATTGTAAGTGCATTATACCTCAAGTTTTTTCTTGTATTCTTTCAAGACTTTCCACAAAGCTTTACCAAAATTTTGCAGAATGTGATGATTTCTCTCTTTCCTTTCCAATTCAACCTGATCAACTCTGAGAATATTCCCCACATTTGCTACTATAGGGATGATTTCCTCAGATTGAACACGAACGTCTGTCAAGCTGACATCCTTCATTCCTTTCGCAGCAGCCTCTATCCAACAGAAGCAATCAATTTTAAACACAATCCTCTGCTGGAAATATTTTACAGTCCATTCTACAAAAAAAAAAAAAAAAAGGAAAAAAGGAAAAAGAGAGATGGAAGAATTGAACATTTTGATAACCTTTATTCAAAAGTTGAGGACATTCATCACTTCCTTGATTGATCTGCATGAAAATAACAGTTGACATGAATAAATAATAGCTATGAATTTTTTGAAGGCCGAAGCTGCTAGTAAGGAAAACCTACACCTACAATGAGCAGAAGATTAGTTACCCCAAAGCTGTAGCTTGAATTTTTATGAACAGTTCATGATATAACTTTGGATACAGAGCACAAACATAGCCCAATACATCACACGTATATAAAACGAGTCACTGTGTAGTTGATAATGTCGACAAGTTTGCATTCTCCTATAATGATAATATGTTATTTAATTTTGTTTCCTAGTCTGTAATCAACAGTATTAATTTTGTCTCCTCATTTTAGTTGATAGTATCCATGTATATAAAAATAATTATTTTCTTTTCCCATTTGTACAATGAGATCAATATTATTACAGATGTATCTCCATGTAATTTTAGGCTTTTATTTAACTTTTCAGTTTTCAGCATATTCACAGATAATTTTGATTTTCAGTTCACTACACCTCCTGGTGTTGTGATCGTATTGTTTCTATTTTTTAAATAATATTTTCTGTTTAACCATAATAGGTGAATGAACAATAAATAGACAATATTGAAAGAAAATTGCAAAGGAAACATATGAAAATCATCTTAATGAAAGAGCGCTGGATCAAAATATTGACTATTTTTTATAATAAAGAAATCCTGGAGGGCCAATACCACAAAATTATGAATTCAGTGTATAATAGGCCAATCCCTCTAACCCTTCTCCACTTAAATACTAAGCTTTTGTCTCTAGAAAGGTTTGAACCTGTGACAGCCCAACCCACACATCACGCGTCACACTCCTCCCACTTGACCAAAACCCTGGAGGTAGAACAAGATATCATTTCTAAGCAGTATGAATGTTTAGTTAACTTGGTTATTTAAAGTTGAGACCCAAGACATTGTCAAAAGATGTTTTCTTACAAGAGTCACTTTAAAGCACAAAAAGATCAGAATGGTTTTTCTTTCTATGTTGAAGGTTCAAGGATAATCTTAAGAGACTAACTGAAACTGGTAATTCAGTAAGCAATCACCTCACACAAAAAACTGGATTAGACAATCACCTCGCGCCAAGCCTCTGGTGAAACATGTACTTAAGCATAGAGCCTAGGGTGCAGGATGTAAAATAGAAAAATGGGACAAATAAGATATACCTCAGAATCTTCACTTTTGCTCAACTTCATTCTTTTAAGCTGCACATAGCTAGGTGTTCTTTGCACAGGCCTCTTATTGTGGTTTAAAATTCCATGTTCTTCAATGGTATCAAACCTGCATCAACAGTTCGTTGTTCAAGAATTACTTCTAAATAATTGAAAAGGTCAATGCTAAAGCAATTGTTACAACAGCCGTCATACTTGATTTTTGTGTATGGTGAAGCCTGCCTTAGCAGAAAAGAAGTATCAAGGTAGTCTTCTTCCCCGGGTCTTACAGTTAGAAGCTGCAGCATGGACATAGAAAGCCACAAAGGACAATGTTAAGAAAATTGTGGAGCAGAAAAAATTGATGGACTTCCAATACTTTTAGCAGTTCATGACAGTTTTCAAATATCTAAAACTGATTTCTGCAGGAGTAAATGCATACCAATGCCATCCGCTTCTTGCCTTCCAAATAATCTCGCAAGTATCTGGTCAACTATGCAAAAGAAAAACCCAGAAAATTACTAAGGAAAGTAAGATGAAGGATATTCTATCTGAGAGAAAAATAGCTACCCAGAGCTGGGTATACAATATCACCTATCTAACGAATAAAACCATTTTACAAACAGCCTCAACATTGACTTGGGGACTGGGAATCAAAGACTCGAAGGAAGAAAATATAGCAGTACAGAACATATCTACCTTGAATATTAATCTCTAATTAACTGTGCAGTGTCCTCGACACCAAATCTAGCACTACAATCACATTTTTGTTCAAGCTATTTCTTAACATAAACTTGTCTGAAATATGACTTGACACAAGATATTACTCTAATAGATCTACTGTGTGAAACATTTATTACACCTTCCTATGCATTATATAGGGAACTGTGTTAGATAACATTGGATAGAAGCAAAATGATTTATTTCAACAAATAGAAGCAAATATAAAAGTAACAAGCAGTAACTAGAGACCAATAAAATTTACTGGAAAGTGACGGAGAAGGATAAGAAAGTAAAACAGTACCAAAGAGTTTTGAAAGTGCTTCTGCATAGGTTTCCTGGGGTTCTTCTGATGCTCCAGTAATGACTGCACAGAACTTCCAGTAGATGAATAAAAAAGAAGAGTGGCATACCTCGATATTCATGAAACGGAAGTCAGAAAACCAGATTGATGCTACATACCCTTAAGCATAGGCCAAACACCATTGATGTGTTGTTGATAAAATTACTTTCGAGCAGTCTAATCCCCTAGACATGAGTAATATTATCAGTGAGATGTTGCAAGCCAGAGAAATATATTAACCGCCAAACTTGCAACATAATATCTTAGGTCTAAGAAAGACTGAAGAGTCACAATCTTCTTCAGGTGGTCTGAAGATCGAGGTCTAACCTAGTCTTGACAGTAAAATCAAAGATACTAACAGAAAGGGATCTTTTAAAATTCAATAAAACAGCTTTTGTGTAATGATATGATTCAGTGGCCAAAGACAATCTGTACCTGATTTCCAGTCTTCTTTTCCCTCTCAGCTCCAGCAAGGTCAACTATGGTCAGGACAGCACTGTTTGAGTTATCACCAACTTTTCCATTTACCTCCTTATATTCACAGCGGATGTTTATGATGCACTGTGAACGACTGCAATGATGTTAAAACTTTCATCATGATAAATACAATTGGAACATGACTGTGTAAACCTAACCTGTCCATCATGTACGTAAACTAGAGAATGATTCAAAACAAGATTTTGGTTTTCCGTCTTCTATTAATTCTTAATTCAAATCCAATACCTACTATTTTAATTCTCGAGTTGTCCACTTCCCTTTGAATGATAAATCCCAAATTGGGTTTATCAAAAGAAAGGGAGTCTCAATAATTCTTTTTTTTTTATGACAAGGAAACCCGCAGCCGCTAACCTTTGGGTGCGCACAGGGTAAAACCCCCGCTCCTATGCAATAGCCCGCAAACCACATTGCGTATATAAATATGTAATTCGCCTCCGAAGATTAATGACGAAAGGTTGGTTTTCGCAATTGAAAAGATCATTATCGTGAATGGTTCCATCAATCATTTCAAGTTTAAGAAGTACGAGAAGCACAGGTTTGTATCAAAGAAAAGTCACTTAAGCAAGAAATCCAACCTTTGAAGAAAATAAAACATATGTTTCAGGATATAATTAGGGAGAGACACTAGCAACAGTGTCTCAAATATCACAAACCAGAGCATAAAGCAAAACAACAGCCACAGACCAACATGAGTATTTATAACCAAAACTTACCTAGATTGATTGTTTGAATTTGTCATAGCTGTAGCACGCTTCAAAAGTCCAGATGCGATTAGAGATTCAGCTTGTTGAGGATCATAAAGTATAGCCTGTTCAGAAGCACCAGAGCGCACACAATATTTGATCTCTTTGAACCGCAGGAGTTATAGACTGGAAAAAAAAATGCAACAAAGAGAAGCTATACAGCAATTCAAAGGGCAACCTCTCGCATGCCTTTAATCGATGATTGTTGGATAAACAAATCAGCCCCATCTTTAAGTAAATCAAATATCTTTTCAGATTTTCCTTTCTCAGAAGAGATCTCAAACATGGATAGATAAAATATCCTGCACGTGATAAATCATGGGCAAAAAAAGCAGTTATTGAATGCAAGCATTTGAAGGACATACATAGAATTGCAACTTTTTATCCCACAATTAAGAATGCAATGACAGTTTTAAGAAAGTTCAAACCTCACGGACTAGGAAACTGCTAAAATATATTGAAAATCCTTTAAAACATATATTAGAAATGAAAGCACCTCTGTGACTGCATCTTGTTGCCTTCTTCTTGTGATAAAATTCGACTAAGAGCCAAAGGCACCATACCAGGGTCCCTTCCACACCCAAAGATGGTATGAGTTTTCCCAGAACCACTTGGTCCCAATGCAGCCAACATGCCACTCCTACCCTTCAGAAAATCCTCAACTAAAGGATTCACCATTTTTTCATACACTTCCCTCTGCAACACAAATCGCAATATCTCAACCTCAAACTAGAGAATCTTGGATATATTTCAATTTAATACAAACAGTAATTTGACATAAATGTAATTTCTGGTTTTCTGAAAATATAAGCAAATAACCTGAGATGCTTCTGATGAGAAGACTTGTGAAAAACCTTGATAAACTTCTGATTTAATACGTTTGACATCTTGTAAGCTCTGCGGAGGCGATACAGTTACAGAATGTGCATCTTTCACTCTCACACAAACTTCATTGCTCTTTTTGACCTTCTTAGGCAACGCATTGGTGGACTTAGGGTTTTTAGGCCAAGCATTTTTTGTCTTCTTCATTTCCGCGACTTTTTTCAGTGTTTCTCGTTGAATGTTTAATGTTCGGATTCTCATAAATACCTTGAGATTCTCCGATGATGCCTCCGTAAGTTTTTTTTCAGGGACTTCCATGGCCAGAATGTCTTCGATAGGGAATGAAGAGATGTTTTGCGGCGGTGATGATGAAGGTTGGAGAAACGAAACAGGCGCGGTGGAGGACGGTGTTGCTCTTGCTTTCCGGTGAGGGTTCCGTCGAACGGTGGCCGTGTACGGACATGGTGAAGACCCTTTAGTCTCCATTTCTTCTTCGGTATAGTAAACAGTTCACTATTATTGTGCTAATACATCAAAATAGGGCGGAAATATTTGAATCAGATGAGCGGGTATCACTTGAGTTTGGACCTCAAAAGAGACAATTAAATAAAAGGTGTCAATTAAGTTTGGATTTTGTTTTTTGTGACACTTTGATCAAGAAAGGATCAAATTCACTTTAAAATGTAATTAAGTAAATTTGGGATCAAATTAACATTTTCAAAACTTTCTAATCTTTTATAAAATACAAAAAAAAAACACTTTACTTTTCAAACTTTTATAATTCTCTTCTTCTTCTCCCAACGTTCTCTCTTCTCTTCTCTTCTTCTTCTTCCTTAGAAAATCCAAAAATTTGACTATCAAAACAATTATTCTCCCATATTATCTTATCTTCCTCCTCATCTCCGGCCGTGACTCTCTCCTCTTTGTGAACTGAAGATTGTGTTCGACTTAAAATGGGTAAGTAATTTTTTTGAAAAATTTTACAATTTTCGAACAATACTAAGTTTTTTTCTTGGGTTAATGAACAATAAATCGTTCTATAGATGTGAAAATTGAATAATGGTGTAATGGTAACTATTACTTATTGTTTTTGAAAGAAAATCAACAAACTCAAAAAACCCTAATTTTGAGGAAATGTATATGTATTGTTAACATTCAATGAAAATTCATTTTTTGTTGCTTTTGTTGTTCTTTGTGACCATTTTGTTCATATGATTTTAGAAATATAGTCTTGTTCAGTTATCCAACATATATTTCAGTTGTTGAAAAATGTGTTGTATGTTACTACATTTTAGTGATATGTTGGTATATATTCCAACAGAGTTGTCATATGTTGGAACATATCACTTATGTGTTAGGGCAACAAAATGGTCATCTGTAGTAACAAAAGATTAATCTGTGGCACATGAAGATTCATCTGTGGCAACAGAATATCCATTTGTGTCAATATAAGTATAAATTGCTACCCATTATTATTTTATAATCAATTGTAAACTCTCAACCTTTTTTTATTTACCTTGTAGATAAAATGATACAAGAAGCTTCATCCATAACAACAACTCAATCTTTTATTAGTGTTGCTTCCTCTTCTAACATCAAATGCTCTTTTTGTCTATGTGAAGAATGTGAGCAACAACATGATTATTTTATTAGTCGTGTTAAAGAACTCACTGATATTTTTAAGGAAATGACTTATAATATTGATGTTCATACATCCAAGAAGATATCACAGCCTTTGAAGTGTAGGAGGTTGAAAATATCTATTTCCCAATCACTATCTATAATTAGTGAAAGAAAAAAATCAATGACTACTGCTCCAGTATCACACTCAAACCCAAAAGGCAAGGAGAAGGAGAAGGAGAAGGAGAAGGAGAAGGAGAAGGAGGAGAATGAGGAGAAGGAGCGGGAGAAGGAGGAGGAGAAAAAGGAGAAGGAGCAAGAGAGGGTTAAGGAGAAGGAGAGAGTGAAAAAGAAAGTGAAGGAGAAAGTGAAAAAGAAAGCGAAAAGGAAAGAGAAGAAAGTCGAAGTCGTCAGTTGTGATGTGAAGCAACAATATCCATTTGAAGGTTTTAACATTGTCGGCGAGGGTCCAACTGAACTAATGTTATCCTTCTCGCAATGAATAAACGAGGGTCTTTACAAGCATCACGCAAAAAAGTAAAGTTGTTCAACTATTATTAGTATTTCTTCTTGTCCACTAAATATTTATTTATAATAATTACAAAATTTCAGAAGAGACATGGACGATCACTACTTAGCCAATTGTTCGGATCTTGAGTTCAAACAACTTGATTTTGTATTTGCATTTCCAAAGAAGAAGGACTGGTTCTACGTAATGTCTCAACCCAATAAGGGCTGGACTGATGAGGTAAATTCATGCCCACTTTTATCTTTTGATTAAGACATGAATACATACAAATACATTGATACAAAAATACACTTGTTGATGCATCTGTGCAGTATATGGATGTCATTTTATACTATTTGCGGAAGAAGTCAAAGCAACAAAGTCATTCTAAATATTAATATACCACTACTAATTATTTTTTCAAAACATACATTGACAATGCCAGTGTTGTTCCTGAATATGAGAATAAAATCGTTGGCACTATCAAAGGGTTTGGTATACCTACTGGACTGCCTTGGCACCTCACAGATGAGGTTTATGTCCCTGTAAATTATAATGGGGAGTTTCATTGGGTCTTGGCAGTCGTTGTATTGAAGGAACGGTGCATAAAGGTGTATGATTCAATGTCCTCATCTAGGACTAACAAAAAATTGTGCGCCGAGATTCAAAAGTTGTCTACAATGTTGCCAAAGTACCTTGAATCCAGTGGATTTTATGAGCAAAAAGACCGACCAACTGGTCAGTTCTTGAATCTTACCAGGGCAAGAAAAAATCTCACCCATTCAAAGTCATACATGTTACTGGTATTGCCCAACAAGCAAGCAATAGTCTGTAAGTAGTATCACATTATTTTTTTAGTCTTACCACTATCGAAATATGATGTTAATATTAGGTTTATTATATTTTCTAATTGATGATATACCATGCAGTGATTGTGGAGTTTTTGTAGCTGCATATGTTGAGTTTTTGAGTGATGGACTACAAATACCATCTCCTTCGCTTGAGATATGCTTCACTCCTATGGAATTATAGGATTTTAAAGGCTCAGAGTGGCTATGTTAGTAACAATGAAGACTCACAGAGGTCTAGACCTAAAAAAGCAAAGTTCGATGAAAATGTTGTGGTTACCACCATTGATTAGATTGATGGTTATGTATACCATTGTAAATTACCTTTTTGTTGATAAGTTGTATAAAATAATTGGTGAAGTGTTCATTTTTGCTGATAATATTTATATTAATGATTATTATTATTATTTTTATTTTGTTGGAACAAATGTCAATTATGATGGAAAGGAAGAAATGTGGTGTCTGTGGCAACATATATAACCTCTGTTGTAAAAAACACCACAGAATTATCTGTGGCAATATATGTCACACTTTGAATTGTCAAAATTCAAAAAAAATAAAATTGAAAAGGTTTAAAACAATAGTCCCTCATTTTTCCCTCTCTCCTCTCCTCTATAAAAGGTCGTTTCATATTCCAAATTTCATTTAATTTTACTAATTTCCATTTTTTTCTCTTCTTTCCTTCCTTTCTCTCGTTCCATTATTCCTTCACAGATCAAGGTTGTTGTTGCTATATTTTCTACAACATTAGTGGTAATTTGTTGCGATCCTCTTCTACAACAAGACGTCATTGCCCTCATCATTTCTAGTTTATTGTTGATATCTTGTCAGGTAAATTTAATTAGGGTTTTAACAAATACTTACTGGTATTAAATCAGGATGTTTTTAGTGGTTTTATCACTTATTTGTTTGTAGGATGGTTGGATAGTTATTCCTTTTGAAATATTATCTGATTTAAAAAACCTTAATTTGTAGTTCGTTGGTTAGGGTTTAGGGAGGGTTTTGTGGTTTGTTGGTTGGTTTATGTGTGGTATTAAATCGTATTTGTTGTTTGTGTTGTAGTGTTTGGTTGTTGTTATTTTTGATAAGAAATATTTGATTTTTGTGGTTGCAGATACAAATATAATGGCTCCTGTCAAAAGAAAAATGTATTAACAAAAGAAAAAACTGATACAAAGATCCAGAAGAGGCCTAGGACTAGAATTTGTAGGAAGAAGAATGAAAATTCGACTACCGCTCTTTTAGAAGAACTAGCATCTGAAGTAGTTTCTTCTTCTCAAGTAGAAGCAGAATTTTCTCAAAAAGAATATGAAGAAAGAGAAAAAGAAAAAAATGAAGTAGATGATGATGGAGAAAGAGCAGAAGAAGTTGAGGAAGAAGAGGGAAATAAAAAAGAAGTTGAGGAAGATAAAGGAAAACAAAAAGAAGTTAAGGAAGAAGAAGGAAAAAATAAAGTAGTTGAGGAGAAAGAAGAACAAATAAATGAAGTTGATGAAGACAAAGGAAAACAAAAAGAAGTTGAGGAAGAAGAAAAAGAAAAAAATGAAGTTGAGGATGATGGGATCAAAACTCAATGCACACACTTTTCGTGTGCATTTACAGCCTAATGCTACTGGTGATAGCATTATGAGGTCAGCAATGGGAAAACCTTTTGATACCTTCAGGATCACCCTCAAGCAGAATGGTTTGGAAGATTTTTTTCGGAATAGTTGTTTTGGTCATTTTCTTGATTTGCCAGAGAATAATAATGCACGTTTTCAAATGACCATGGTTTATGAACTTTTAAAAAGAAGGTTCATTTTTCAGAATCTGAAAAGAATGATGAGGTTTTGATTAATCATTGTGGCATGCCACTCTTCTTTAGCGGAAGAGAGTTTGTCATAGTTTCAGGGTTAAAATGCCATCCTCCTTCTGAGCCAGTCCCTGAATTCATAGTCAAAAAAGAACAACGGAGACGAAAGAAAGGAGGAAAAGAAGAAACAAGATAGTCAACTGAGGAGCAGGACTTGGTGTCCCTTGTTAGCACAACTTCAAAAATCTCGATTTAATATATTTGTTGAATGTCGAGGATACACCAAGGAAGCACAAGGAGTCATTGTGCTTACTTTGGTTTGTACATAATGTACTTTTGGCCAAAGATCTCAACAACAACATATCCCTTAAATGGGTGAATTTATCTCAGGATATTGAGGCTTTCAACAACTATCCTTGGGGTCATAAGAGCTTTGAATTAACTGTCAAATACTTGTTGAAACCTTTAGGACCAAAGACCAATAACTTATTTGGCTTTCCATGGACTTTCATGGTAAACATAAATGTTCTTAATCATTTTATATTATATTGAATAATTCTTATAGGCTTGGGCATTTGAAGCCATTCCTTATTTGACCCATCAAGTAAATGCAGAAGAAGAGATCTCATCTCCAAGGATATTGAGATGGTTGAGATCAAAAACAAAAACTGCTAAAAAATATTCCAGATCTTTATAACCCTCCTCATGATGCAGTAAGTTATTATTATATTACACCATATATGTAGCAACATGTGACCCAAATGTTGCTACAGATGATTCATATGTTGCTACATATGATCCATCTATCGCAACATATAATACAAATGTTGCTACAGATGATCCATATGTTGCAACATGTGACACAAATATTGCTATAGATCCCCATATGTGTCAACATATCACCCATCTGTAGCGACATATGACACATATGTGGCAACATCTGACCCAAATATTCCTACGGATGACTCATGTTTATAATTTTAGGTTGTGCATACATAGCTTGTCCCAACAGAAAAGGAATTGCAAATGCCATATCTAATTACTCTGAGGTTGGTTGAAACCTTATTTGATCCTATCGTGGATAGAGTTAAAATGGAATTGGTTGGAGCAAGAACCATCAAAAGAGACAGAGTTGTTAATGAATTAGTTGTTTTTGATGGGGGTGATGGTCGTGGTATTGATATTGGTGCTGGTGCTGGTGCTAGACAAGACCAAGGGGATACCTCTTGTAGAAGATGCTTTGGCTTTCTCTGTGAGAAGTGCAAGAAACAAGATGAAGATTCTATCATGTATCTTCAAACATTGAGTCAGGCTATCAATGAATTTAAAAACAGAGGGGGGTCAAGGTCATTCCATCAAAGAATGTTCGGCAACCATATACTCCACAGGCCAAGAGGAGGAAAAATCCTTTATCAAGGCAATACAAAATTTGAAGAAGAAGATCTTTGGAGAATTGCCAATGGCCGTAGGAGAGAAAGTGCTGGAGTTCAAGCATATGAATGTTTATAAGTGTGTGACAATAGCTGTAAAGAACAAACTGGTGGACTTGGCGAGAGCAAAGGATCTGCGTGCAAAATATGGCATGCATTGTTTTCGTGGAGAAGATTTCAGGATCATGACAAGCATGGACATTTGGTGGGAAGACTGGGTAATGTTTCTCTTCTAGTACCTTCAATTTATAATGTTCATTTGTTTTATCTTTTCAATGATTACTCTTCTTTACTCTTTAATATTATTTTTTATTTCAGTATGTTGATGAAATCCTTAGCCTCATGTGGGAGAGGCATGTGAGATACCCTAAGTACTATGATTCCACAGATAGAATCCTGGATCTCAACTTCTATTCCAACTGCAAACTAAGATATGACGAAATGAGCGAGGAGGCAACAACAGTTGGTGGCAGAAGTTTTACGCAGTTAATTAATGAGTTTGAATGGGATGAAGATATGATTAACTATGTTAGGGGCATTAGACCATATCCTGGAGGCATGGATTGGATTGGTGCAAAAAGGTTTTTGGCAGTCATGAACATGAACAAAACTCATTTTGTGACTCTTGAGATCCTCTTGCACGAGGGTCGCATGAATGTTTATGACTGCCTGCTGATGGGTATGGAACTTGCCAAGTTTTTGACATTCATACAACCTGTCTTCGAGTTGCTGCCAAAATTATTGAAGCAAAGTGGAATAATGAAGCATTTGCCAGATAAGTTCCTCAATGAACCATGGGATTTAAAGGTCGATTGGAACCCATGGTAACAAATGATAGCAAAGCCACGTGCGCGTCATATTCACTTGCATTTATTGAGCATTTGAATACCAGGACAACAATTCAACCTCCCAAAACCCTGTTGTGTGACAATGCAGTTCGTCGAATGCAATGGGTTTGGGTTGCTGGGATAGTATCTAGGAGCTTGGAGCCTTGATAATATGTTTGTAATTAAAGACAATGTTTTATTTTATCACTTATGTTATTTTATCTTATATTGAGAGCAAGTACATAGTATATGATGTTATATTGAGATCAAGTACTTGGTCAAATGTTGTTACATATGTCTTATTTGTAGCAACATATGAGTCCTCTGTAGCAACATGTCTCATATATAGCAACATATGGGTCATCTCTAACAACATATGTGTCATATGTAGCAACATATGGGTCATATAGCAATATATGTCTCATATGTAGCAACATATGGGTCATTTGTAGCAACATATGCCTCAAATGGTCAAACGTTGCTATATAAGGGTGATATGTCGCAACATTTGAGGCATTTGTAGCAATAGATGAGTCATCTGTAGCAACATATGTCTCATATGTAGCAATATTTGACTCATATATTATGTTAAGAACAAGTAAAAATGTTGGAACAGGAGTGCAAAACTACATTTATTTATTTTATTTCCACAACATGATAATTTTAATGGTTTTACACAACTACATATGAATTTTCCATCCTCCACAATGTTCTTCTTGGTAATGCTTGAAAATAGAAAAAAAACTACAACAAACAACACAAGGATTAGCTTCCAGTTGTTACAACATTTGGTCTTCTTCTTCTCCTTCATCACACATTTGTTACTTCTTTTAATATGATTTTCATCATCAATTTCTAACTCCTTAATTCTATTCGCCAATCTCAGAATAACTAACTTGGATCGAATATCAACATCTTCACGCTCCCTCCATCTAAAGAAGTTGCATGCATTCTCCTAAAATACACACCACAAAGAAATTTAAATTAAAAAAAAAACAAAATAAAGATAAGTCTCCAGACTAAGATGTACAAATGTACATACACGATAGTGTGGACAAGACCAAAATCTTCGACTTGAATTGTCCTTCGACCATGAAGTTTGCATTGAAAGTAAGTCTCCATGTTTGCAACAGATTTTCACACCTAACATGGGATCATTTTCATCATTACAAATTCGATTCAATATTACATTTGACATTATATCAAAAGTAACAAAAACAGACAAAACTCATTCATTAGATCTAGATCTAGAGTACTGATCTATATTTAAAGAACTCAAAAATTCTTCCAACCACTATATTGCAAAATTAATGATTTTATTGATTTGACAACACATGACAGTGCTGAGATTTGGTTTAACCAAAGGCCAATCAAATTAGTTGCGTGTTAAAAAACAAAGAACAGAAAAGACTGACAGAAAAAAGACTAATGAAATAAAAAACATCATTATATCCCATGCACTCCAGAGATCTGAGATCCATGCAAAGAGAGAGAGAGAGAAAGCGCGAAGAGGAACCGAAGTGGCAAGGAAGAAAATGAAAACCCTATTCTTCAAATGAAAATGAAAACCTTAATTTATATATATATCCCTTCTAGAAATGAAATAATGGGCCGATTGGGCCAGTTTTAGAGGTTGGGCTTGCCTATTTTTAATCGGATGTCCCGAAAGGGACATGTTGGGCTTGCCTATGACTTTTATAAAGTACTTACGTTTTTTAAGCTGTTGCAACATATGCCAATTATGTGTACATGCAAATAGTATCACCATCAATAGAGAGGAATTCAAGCACATAAACTTAGGAAACATTAAACATAAACATAAACATGTCATTAATAGTTGTTAGTTGAACTAGTGACATGCAAGGCTAGGCTAGACTACATATACATATTTACAAGGCATTAACGCCAACAAAAACAATAAAATTTACATCTGAAATGCTCTAGCCCATTGATAGTTGATATAGTGACATGCAAGGCTAGGCTAGGCTACATATCCATATTTACAAAGCATTAACGCCAACAAAAACAACAAAATTTACATCTAAAATGCTCTAGCCCTATACTACTACTTCAGTCAGCAAAAAAAGACTTGACTGGAGGATCTGGAGTCAACATTGAGCGATTAAACCTGGAAGGGCATCATCATTCTTTCTTGAAGGGTGGTAGATCAGAGCTACCCATGCACTCTGTCACGAGACCACCTACAGAAAACAAACAACCATAGTTAACTACCCCATACACGCCGTTACAGTAGACATGATGTTATATATAAAGTAAGAAGACTTACTAAATGATGAAGCTACCCTCCATTAAACAAGATCCGACAAAAACAAACAACGAACATCACCCATGCACTGAGAACACACATGAAAAATACATCATATTAACTGAGAACAACATAATTACGTTGATCACCCACAACAAGATCATGTGGAGACTTAAATTTGTCCAAGGTGGTAACATTTTCTCAGGGAAATTTGAGTGTGATGAGAGGAGGAGAGGAGAAAGAATAAAGGAAAGAAAATAAAATATAAAACCAGAGCTTATTTTTGTGAATTAAGGGAACCCTAATTAACCCTTTTATAATGAGTGAGAGTGAGTGGAGTGTGTGTTAGTGGAGTATTCTAGAATGATCTATTACATTACATGTTGAATTAACCCTAAAAAGACCATTTTATGATATATGTTGCCACATATGACATGTCTGTTGAGATTGATCAAACAAAATGTGCATATGTTGCCACAGATGACACTTCAAGGATCGGTTAATCGATAAATTGAGCGATTTAGGAATGGGAAAATGTCAAATTGGATCAAGTTTTAGTACTTTGAACCATAATTAAGCAATAAAAATACGCTATAACACTTGGAACAACGATTTACAAGGGTGTTATATATATGGAGTTACTTGGTCATTGTATGATGAACTAGACTAGTGGGATGATAGTCTTTGTAAAAATAATTGATAGAATTGTGTTTTATTAGACCATAATTATGTACTTAGACATGTTGTAGGACTACATATTAGTGTTATATGTTGAATTAGGTGACAATTTAATTGAATTAACCCCAAAAAGACCATTTTATGATATACATATGTTGCCACATATGGTGAGATTTATCAAACAGAATGTGCATATGCTGCCACATATGACACTTCAAGGATCGGTTAATCGATAAATTGAGTGATTTAGGAATGAGAAAATGTCAAATTGGACCAAATTTTAGTACTTTGAACCATAATTAAGCAATAAAAATATGCTATAACACTTGGAACAACATGTCTAAGTACAGATGAAAATTTAATTAATACAGAAATTTAACTACTTCATCTATTTCTAAATCACACCTACATAATTTACAACCAAAGTGGGGGATTTGAACAGTGCAACAAATTGGTCTTTCTCCCAACAAATGATGTTCTGGCACCTTTCCATATAAAGTATGTCGCAACTTCTCTCGACATCTTCTAAGTTTTAGTGGAGTCATGTTGGCAATGAACATTAAGCCTTCTCTCATAGATTCACCGCCATTGAAGATTGAAATTATGGCAAGCACATAGGGATGCACCAATGTGGCCACCGTCTGCTGCTTGACTAAGCATTCCCAATCCATTTGAATCGCTATGGTTGAAAAAGTCATACTACAGAAGAAATAACACATTTACAATGCAAAATACATTGATAAAAACGTGAATACATTCGAAAAACATTAAAAATTACCACGCCTTTTCTGTATAAGGCTTCTAAATTCCCCGATGCTCTGCACATTTCTATGAAACAAGTGCATCTTCGAACAACTGAAGACGGCCATATAAATACAGGAATGCTGAGCAATATTACCTTCTGATATACAGAAGGTTCATTAGCGACTTGATTGAGGACCTTGGAACTGAGAAATCAAATCAAATGGTTAGAAAATCAAATTAAAGAGCGACAATTGATTAATACATACATACCTTAATTTAACCCTTATTAAATCTTTGAGGGAGTATGAAGCAATTCTTTCAACGATATCAATTAGTAGTTCCCTCGGAAGGGATTCAATGTAGTTTTTTATTACTCATAGTCATTTTTGAAGATTTCTTATTCTTCCTTCCAATCTTGGAGAAAATTAAATGAAAGGACCTTATGTTGTTGTGTTATTATATAATGCCAGGAAATATGTGAAAAGTTGCAACTTCTGAAGACGAAGAGAAGAGAAGAGAGACAAAACTTTTCACTTTTCAAATGAAAGTACTTATTTTTTTTGAAAAAGGGGTAAAATATGAAGAGTTGTAATTTTTTTTTTCTTGAAAGTTGTTCCAATGACAGTAAATATTGATTGATGGTTCACACACCTTACACGTAATTATTTATTAGAAATATGTTGGAACATATGTGTTTTCTGTGGTACTTGTAACACATAGTTCACATATGTTGGTGTAAATGCAATAATATGTTGTAAGATCTAACACATGATTAATATATGTTGGAACATATGCATTATTCTGTAGTACATGTAACACATAATTGACATATGTTGGAATATATGCAATATTCTGTTGTAAAATCTAACACATAATTGACATATGTTGGGACATATGCAATATTCTGTTGTAAGTAGCAACACATAATTAAATAAACCACACATTTTATATAAATAACATAACATAAGTTGATTCAAATTAAGATAAGAAGATAGGGAACATCATCCTCAAATAAAAAAGAACATTCATTAAAATTCAACAACACTTATGGAGCATTTCGATTTGGGCATGTAGTTCTTTTGTGGCCAAAGTCCCTACATATGGAACACTTATTTTTTCTTGTTGGAAATGATTCACCAACTCCACGCCGTCTCATATATCTCCTTCTTCCAGGTTTGCTTGGATCAACATATGGATGAGGTATTTCTCTCTGTATGACATCCAAAGGGACAATCCAAGAATCTTCAGGTGGCACCGGGTGAATTTCCTCACAATATGCCATTATGTATTTTTCCACTGAATAATATGGAGAGGAGTACTCATAAATCTTATTTCCAAAATCGACACCATATTGGGCTCGAAGCGCTGCCATGGCATGTGGACAAGGTATTTTGTCCAAGTCAAAAATTATACAAGTACAAGTTCTTCTTTGTAGATCCACCGTAGCAACATCACCTTGACTAGTGACACTGAACTTGTAGTTAGCGATTTGATGAGCCAACAACTTGTTGCCCGCATTGACATACTTTGATATGTCTTTTTCAATTGAAGGAACAAATCTATTTGCAGAGTTCACCAGCTCCATACGCCTCTGGTGAAATAAATGTGTAAATCTCCTGTTTATTTCATCAAATAGAGCGACAATGAGAAATTCTCTTTCAACATCAAACATAGAATTCACCGACTCCGTGATGTTTGACGTCATAATGTTATATCTACACAACAAAAAATAAAAATCAATCAAAACACATAAAATTACAATAAACTCAAACGAGATGGTATATACAATAATGTACCTATTTCCCGGGCAAAATGCCCTGCTCCAAGTGTGGAATCCAATACGTTCAAGAGTTTCAGCTGCCTTTGGTACCAAATCTCTTATTTGATTGAAATGGTCATTGAACTCACATCTATCGTACGCCTTTGCTGCTTTATAAAAATGGGTTACTGCCTTTGAATTGTGAAAGTTATTTCGAATATTTTCCCCAAGGTGTCTCATGCAACAACCATAATGAGATGCAAGGTAGATAGTCGAAACCATCTTTCGAATACTTGGATGCCTATCAGAAATAATGCACAACTCATCAGTATCATCTACAAAGCTTCTCGTATTTTGAAAAAAATATTCATATGAGGCATCACATTCCTTGTCCACAACACAGAAAGCCATTGAAAATATATGATTCTCAGCATCTTGTGCCACCGCCAATAGCAAAACTCCTTCATACTTGCTCCTTAGGAATGTCCCATCAATGGCTATTACTTTTCTTATTTCTTGAAAACCAGTTATCCAAGCGGCATATGATACAAAGAAGTACTTGAACCTCCCATTTTCATCGAACGACAATGCCGTCTTGCTTCTTGGATTTGCAACTTCAACCATATAATGGTACGCATTAAGCACTGCATATTCATGCTCATGTGTTCCCCTAACATTAGACTTAGCATGCTCCATGTCCTTATAAATCTTCCAATAGCTTACATTACAACCCAATTCTGTGCGGAGTTGATTTGACATGCCTCTTGTGGATGGGCCTTTACCATTGGGAAAGCTATTTTCAAAGTACTTACCTATGACTTTTGCCGTGGCATGGGGATTATGACTTGTAAAATGCTCTGAACCACACGTATGGTACGTTTCATAGATTCTAATGACAAACCTGTCGCTACTTGTAAATTTCACAGCCCTCAGCCACCAATTGCACTCCAAATATGAACATTTAAAAGAAAACACATTACGAGAATTAATGACCTTTTTCAGTCTAAAATCTTTTTTCAAGCAAGCAATTTTAAATGAATTTGCCAGTTCTTCCTTGTTCTTGAATGTCATTCCCTTATAAAAACCAGTTTCATCATCTCGAACATTATTCACACGTGATGATTGAGAAGAACATGGAATGTTGCTGCCAACAATAGGTGTAGGAGGATTGTTGCTCTCAAAGTCCGGCACTTCATCTTTTCCAATTTCAACATTGTGATTATTCATGTCCACATCATCAAATTCATCATTTAACATATCTTGTTGGTCCTCCTCAATAGGATTTTCATCAACGTACACTCTTAATATGGGCGGTCTCTCTGCTCCTCCCAAATAAACAAGCAAACTAGGCTGATCAGTTATTTTAAAAGGTAAGACCTTCTCATTATGAAAAAAATGGAGAATGTAACTCATGACAATATTTTTCAGTTGACAATTGTATCTACATTTTGGCATGACTAAATTCACAAAATCATCATACAAAATATTTCTTTTGACAGTTATCCCTACCGATCCTCCCCGTTTCTTACCATCCTTCCAACGCCAAATGTATCAATTTTTCTTCTTGACCCATTCACCAAGACAATCAATCCCTACAAATAATCCCTCCATTTATTGTACCTGAAGAAATTAATTAAAAAAACAATTAGCACTAATGAAGAAATGTGTAAGTCATATGTTGTAACATATGACTATTATGTGGCACCATGTAAGTCATATGTTGCTACATATAAATGATATGTTGTACCAAATAAATCACATGTGGCAACATGTGTAAGTTATATGTCGCAACATATGGCTATTCTGTTGCGAAATGTAAGTCATATGTTGCTACATATAATTATTATGTTGTGTAACATAAATCACATGTTGTGACAAAATGTGTAAGTCATATGTTTCAACATATATATCCATCTGTTGGAAACGCGAATGCAAATTATTGAAAAAATTGCGGCTACCCAGATGATGATGAATCATTTCAAGGAACTATTAATTTTACTTACCAAAACAATGGTGTGTGAACCCAATCACTTATAAAGTAATTCCAATTGATACAGAACGAAATCTGATCGACTGATTAGATTAGCTAAATCTAATTCAAGAAGATGCAAAGAAGAAGAAAAATGCTCAAGGACTAGCAGCCAAGACCAACAATGTACGAAAAGAAGAAAAAGAAGATGTAGAGAACAGGAAGAAGAAAGGTAATCAACCAAGCAAGTAGAGAGCAAGAACAAAGAAGAAGAAGAATAAGAAGAGGAATACGGGGGGAGGCGGGGGGGGGGGGGGGAAGTT
>JAJOOR010002030.1:0-23695 GCA_036250505.1 Solanum acaule | reverse complement strand
GTAATAAATAGGTAATTAAATTTCAAGAAGTATATTGAAAATTGAGAACATATTAATAATAAATGGGCCCAAATAAGGTCAAACTTTTTGGCTAATAAAGTAGTAGGTAATTAATGGTGTTAAATTGTCCAATAATATAAATTTTAAAGGTACAACCATAAAAGAAGAATGTACAACACTATGAAGCACATATCATCCAACACTTATCATGTGCTAAGTAGTAGATATTCCCACTTATTATATATAGTAATATACTCTTATAATATCATTGACTAATGAGTAATTTGTGAAAAATAAATCTTAATGATACCACAACAATATACATATACTTTTATAGTATCATTGACTAATAAGTAATTTTTGAAGAAGAAACTTTAATGATAGTCCACAACAATATACATATACTCTTATAGTATCATTGACTAATAAGTAATTTTTTAAGAAGAAACTTTAATGATAGTCCACAACAATATACATTACTCTTATAGTATCATTGACTAATGAGTAATTTATGAAAATAAACATTAATGATAACAATACAGTATATGATACTGATTTAGTACCAATTAAGCAAAAATTATCAGCCTTAATAAATGGGGTATAAGCTGATTTTTTTTTTGAAAGAATATGTATTTCTTTAATTACTTTGAAATAACATATAATTATATTTTATGACCCATTTATATAATTTGTCCGATCAAATAAGGTACTAATACAATGAGACAGAAAATTATGTTAAGTAATAATTTGTCCTTTTTAGAGAACAAAATTGAACTACTAATATAATACTAGCTCCAACAATTATGAGGGGGCAAAAAATGTTTTGAGTGTAGAAAGCCAAGAGAAAGGATAGCAATTTCTTGGTTGTTGTGTTGTGTATTCAGTAGGACAGAAATCCCACACTCCCATCATTTAGCATTTTGTACTTTCTTATTGGCTAGCTCTATCAGACTGTCATTTGGTAGCTGGATAGGTTTCAAGTTAATACATAAATAACTTGATTATTTATTTATTTTATATTATCTTAAATTTGTAAATAGAATAAAAGTTATTTATATATTAATTATACATAATATTTAAATGATAAATTTATAAATATTGTGTAAAAATTATTTAGGTAGCATTTATCACTACATATAGAAACACTTTATAAGAGAGAGAGAAATCCAATAATTTGTCACATGATTTTATTGGTTTTACAACAACAATCATGACTTTTGAGTTTAGATATCCAAACTATAAATAATTCACACGCACAAAAAAAAAAAAAAAGGAGTGAAGATATACAATTGAAGAATATTTATCTTTTAGCTGCTTTATATCTATCATGAAAATTAAAATAAATGTCTTAGAATGCATTATTTTGTTGAGAATAACTTTGATGTACACAGATGACACATGCTGGACATGTTTTTAATTTATCTTCACCCAAAAGAAATACAAACAATTACGTTCACATATTTTTAGAATGGTAAAAAATTGTGTTGTGATAAGCTACCGTGTGTAAAAAATATCCCAAAAACAACATACAAAAGATCTCTGCAAAATCATTTTATTCTATTTAAACTGTAAAGAACAATGTTCACAGACTTTCTTGAATCGTGGAGAATTATGTCGTGATAAACTGTTAGTGAAAAACTTACAAGATAACAAAAATACAAGATTACAATTGAAAATAAAAATGAAGAAATAAATCTCTTCAGGCTGAGGCGCGGATATCTCGCTCTCTTTAAGGAGATTCAAGTCCACTGCAACAAATGTTTTTCACTGGTGCAACAGTAGTCCTCTTGACTTGTCCCCTCCAGGATACAACAGCCTTCACAAAGTATAACTCAACAACTTTGGACAAGAGTTGAGTCCAAAGCTCCACAAAAGAAACACCTCCCTTCAACTAATAAGAACTCCCTTTTTGACAAACCTTATGCACCCTATATTTTCTTTATGTGTTGTGTGTGTCAAACCAAATGAAGGCCACCACTATTTATAGTACAAGAAGTCTTCCTAGAAATGAATAGGAAAATAATGGGGTAGTAAATAGTGAAGATAAATGGCCTAAAGGTTACATAGGTTACAAGAAATAATGGAGGAGTAATGAAAAGAATTAGTGGTTATGGTTGACCACCTTCTGCCACTAACAGTAACTTCCAACGTTTTGTAACCATCAACTAAAGGGTAATAATGCCTAAGGGCATTGATTCACAAGTGAGTAATTGGCAGTAATGCCTAAGGTTGCAGCAATCAAAAGGGATAGTCCTCCAACGGCAACAATTGTAATGCCATAACTCCCATTTCCTCTAATGAATATTAACTGTGGCAGAATGGCTATTAAGCCTATGGCAAAATTATGAGACAATTTTAATAATAAACAAATATTAAAATGCTCAAAAAACCAACATAAACTATTATTTTAAATGCAATTTCAATTTGATTATAATGCGAATCTTTTTAACTGATTGTTCTCTAAAATTCGGAAACACTGCGAACAAACATGTACATTAAAATTTAAAGTTCACATGAAAATAACCACTCAAAAAATTGACTTGAAAGGAGGAGTGAATGAGAATTTTCAATGTAGTATAACTTCACAAATTAAAGTCAAATATGTGTATTTGAATATCTCCGTCTAAAGATTTATTTGAATACTTTTTCAATAAGTTAAAATAGTTTAAAATTATATTATAATAATCAAATTTGGATTAAACCTCACATATACCACCCGGACACAAAAGATAAATCAATCAATTTGCCTTTAAGCTCGCTATTCGTAAGCGTGAGACACTCTTTTTTCTAGCTTTTTATAACAAATTTAATAAAACAGCAATTCAATATAAAAAAATAAAATAAAAACCTTCCTAATTAATGAAAATCTTTGATCTTTTTATTTTTACCTAAGACGAGAAAGTAGTTAGAAAAATGGATCTAGAAAAAATCTTTAATCTTTGAAAAAGGAATAATGTCGAACGAAATGAATAATGCCAACATATTTTACGCTATACATATTTTACAATAAGTATGAAAAAAATACGAAGTGAGAAAGAATTTTGTTTGTATCTTTCGACACCCGTAACATCTAATAGATCCTACTCTTTTTGGTACAACGTCTAAGATAAATACACATAATATATATAACTCTATTGTTTCGTCCATTTTATTTTATTTTGCATGTATTAAATATTTTTCAAAATTATTTTAAAATAAATAAATAAATTTGGAAGTAGGAAAAGAAATAACCGGGGAGGAAATTATTCAAAAGGAATCCTTGTAGTTTTTTTTTAATTATTATTATATACATAATATAAACTTATTGGTCATGTTTTATATTTTAAAAAATTGAGCTTCCAATTCTTTCTTTTTTTTTTTGGAAATTTGGTATTTGAAATCAAAATTTGTAGTTAGAGTTGAAATTTTGTACAATTTCATTAGCATGAGCTAATTTGAAATCAAAACTTAAAATTAAACTTTCAAATTATATGGTCAAACGTTTATTTAGTCTTTATTTCGATAAGTTCTATGATTAAATTATCAGTTAATTATGAAATGATTATGTATTTTTTTGTAATTTTTTTTACATAATTCATAACGTAAGAGTTGAATATAAATACTTAATACTTGATAGCGACCCAAAAGTTAATTAGATTTAACTCATATTTTTGTTTGGTTCAGAAATAAATAACTTATTGACACATTTTTATGATCTAAAATGAATAATTTTATTCAAAGTTGAACACATACACAAAAAAAAAAAAATCCTTAATGATATTTTTGATTATTTCTGATTTTAAAAAAAAAAAGATTAGAGAAAAAAGAGAGGATAATATTAAAAACTTATCCCTTGATTAATGTTATTAACTACTTGTTTAAAAGTGTATGACACACTCTAAAAAATATTTATTTTAAAATGAAACGAGTATATTTATTCAGGTGGGAGAAATTGTTTCTGTAAATTAATTTGTTTTATAAATTCGAAAACTTTGAATGAGAAATCCTATGAGATAACATTAATCAATAAAATGAAAGCGTTCATTTTAAGTCAAACTTTATCCTTTCATAATTTCGCCCTTGAACGATTATGAGAAATTAACTTGAGAAAGAAATTGGTGAAAAATTGAATTAATCATAAATAATAATCGGTAACAACAAGAACTACAAATTTAATGCAATTTTATAAATGGAGATTAAGGATTATAGGATGTACGGATATTGTTCTGATAGACTCTATCTAAGAAAAGAAGAATCTGAAGATCCTTGACTTAAAAGAAAAAAAGAATCTGAGGTACAAATATAAAAAAACAAGACAACAAAAATTGAATACAAAGCAAATAAAATGACAAATAATAATTAAACACCAATTTTTTCTTTAAAAAAAAGTGATATAAAATATCGTCATAAAAAGAATTTCACCTTATGAATTCAAAATACTTAAAATTTCTTCTTACAAATATGACTTGTGCACTAATTCTCATTTTCACCTCCACTTTAATTATTATATACCTGAGCTTGTACTTTACATACTCTATTTTGTATTCCTAAAATAATTAATAGCACATTTATAAAATATAGTAACCAGAATATAATAGGGAAATGACAGGTTATATACATGTTAATTTTGTCTTTTGTGTGAAATTCTCGCTATTATTCAGCTTTCAACGTTGACAAACATTTGCACTAACTGACAAATTTGGATGAATTATATGAGCTAGTAAATCCAAACGGGTGCTGCGTGTTATGTTATCCATCATACATTTTTTTTTCAAAAATATTAAATATGACATTTTTGCACTAATTACGCAAAATATTAAACACAAATAAATCGAGAAGCTGGTCATAGTATACACGTTAAGCTTTGTTTCTTCACAAGTTTATCTTCTTCAAATAAACCAACATGTATATATAGCACTGCTTATCAACCTGGGTTGTGGTGGAACGGTGACTATTTCATCCTTAATTAGAGGTCTCGAGTTCGAATCATGAGTATGGAGAAAATCATGTTGGAAGCAGTGAGCACCACCCCTGAATAAGCTCGGTAGTGCCAGGGCCGCCTTAACAAGTTTGGGGGCCTAAAGCTAAATATTATAAAGAGGCCCTATTTTTTTAGTTGATATAAATATAAATTGAATAATTATAATATCCTAGTGTAATCCTACAAATGAGGTCTGGAGAAGCAGGATATATGTAGACATTATGAAGTAAGAATGTAAATAATGTAAATTTTCAATGAAAATTATATAATATAAAGTTTGAATAATAAAACATGACTCAAAATTTTAAAAATATGACGATATTAAAATAGTGTAGCGATGAATTTGATAAGTTAATAAATAATATTAAAATAGTGTTGATTAGTTTTAGTGCTTGAAATTTTAATAAGACACCAAAAACAAATTTGATCTTTTTATCACACAACAATAGATATCACATAATGTAAAATGTTTGAGAGGCTTAAGAATATTCGATAATGAAAGAATAAAAAATAGTGAAAGGAGAATAAAGAAAAGTAAGTATAAGAACACAATATTGTTGGTTCATGATAATCGTCAAAATATAAATGAGCTAGGCAACAAAATAGATAGTCACATGCGAAATTAGAAAGGATGCTACAATTAACTAGCCACATAAGAATCTAGAAAAGACACTACAATCAACTAAACAATATTCAATTTCTCAATTATATTTTCTATACAAAAAAAATATTTTCAAATTTATCAATACATGAAATTTTTTTAACAATATATATACACACACATCTTTGAGAGAAAATGGGGGCCCCAAAAAAATTGGGGCCCCAAGCGATTACTTTAGTGGCCTTATGATCGAGACGGCCCTGGGTAGTGCACGATTCGAATTTTATTGAAGCTCCAATACGGGACTACAAATACAGGGGGAAAATTAAATAAATTAAAAAAATAATAAAATATATATAGCACTACTTGTTCCTTCTCTATTGTATCCCATATCCAATTATATTCCATTTCGAATTAGACGGTTTGAGAAGCAACATATAGAATAGTGACTGTTCATCGTCTTCATCATGAAACAATATAATACGCTTATTTATTTATTTTGAAAATTAGGGAAAGGGAATTGCACGATGGAAAATTAAACTCTCGCCAATAAAGTAAAATATTACATTATAATAAAAATAATTTTTAATGGTAATAAATAGATATATTAATAAAAAGTGCTAAAATCTTTACCGGCATTAATTAAGTGTCATTAGATCCAATGTCGCCAAAGGCTTTGAGAATATATACAAAGAGTGTTAATTACCTCTAAAAATATATATTTAAATATGCGAAATCGATAACCAAATCAATAAGATATTTGTTATTGATTTTTGGTCTTTAACGGTTCGATTTTTGGTTTAACCGATAAGAAAATGCTTTCAAAATAAATATATGACTTATCCAACAATTTGATGCAAAATAAAAAAGAGAGAAATCAAATTACGTGCGAAAATCAGCTTAGTGAAGTAAAAGTATAACAAATACTAAGTATTCACAATTCTAGTCGTTACCTAATCCTTGCCGTCATTGTTGCAAATCCTACCCATCGCCGTTTCTAGTTCTTTAGGTTTTGATGTTGTAATCCTAAAGACTAAAGTAATACTAAAACATAAAGGGTAAATGCAGAGCACAAAGTTAATTAGTAGTGTTAATTGTGTAGGGTCCATATAGTTTTAGTCTAATATAATGTTTATATTAATATTTTTTGTTAGATATTTATGTATAAGTCTAGTAGTGGCAAATAACCGGGTTGGGTCAAATTTGGGCGGGTTGAAAATGGGTAATAATTCAACCTGCCCATATTTGATATGGATATAAATGGATTGGTAACAAATAGTTTACCCATATTTTCATGTGTAAATAGTACTCTACTTAAGAATTAACATGGAGAAAATATTTTAGTCCTTTTTAGATTAAAAATGTTGAAAATGCTTCATTTAGTTTTATTGTATCATGAAAGTAAAAAAAATCTTATAACTTTTCAATATAAAATAAGTTTATGTACTAACAAGGGGAAACTATTTTTAATTTCAAATTAAATGAATATTTGCATTTTAGGACTTAAACATGCTTAATGCACTTTAAGCAATGTCAATACTAATACATGATTTGCTTATTTTTCACTATTATTTATTATCCGATATAAAATTAAACAAATAAAAAAATATAATTATAGTAGAAATGTACATTTAAAATGTATATTTTTTTAAGGGCCAAAGACTTCACCTTTTCAATTGTAGACAAAAATAATTAGTTCCATAGAAGAACATAAAAAGGAAGAGAAGTTACATTGTTTTTAGTGATATCATGAATTTTGAGTGAATATATGTTAGAACTCACTTAGAAGCTTAACTCATTTGGCTAATCCATATTTTACCCATAGTTTACCCATATTTTACTCATATATTTACGGATTAAATATGAGTATCAACCCATATAAAAATCACTCACCCAACCCATTAAAATATGGACGAGTTACCAAAATATGGGTTCATTTTGCCAGCACGTATGACTAAAATTAAAATAGTAAATTATTATATTCTTAATGAGTTATCGGTTAATCCAATATTAAAAAATCAATATCGAATCGATAACCCAATAAATATTTTTTTCATAAAACCATTAAATAACCGTTAATCTAATAACAATAAACCAACAACACTTTTCTATTCGATTTATCGGTCAGTTTGATTTTTACACACCCCTAAATACATACAAAAAGTAATATTTTTTAAAAAAAGTTACAGAAAAGTAATATTTACGATAGAATTATTACTTACGTCTTTTGAATCAACCATAGAAATATCCTCATGGTAAGATTCATCAATTTATCCTAAGCTTATTCCATTTTAGGTATAAAAACTTAATAAATATATTTTTTATATATATTACTAGTATCTAGTAGTCATTTTGTGGTCCAAGCCTTTTTCTCCTCTCTGTCTCAAAAAATATTGCCGCTGCTAGCAAGTTGAATGAAAGAATCACCGCGGCTCGTATTTTACATTAATTTTATTTTTTTGTAGTTCAATAAAATCTATAGAAACTGCCATAATATGTCATTATAATTCTGAATGTTAAATCTCAACCCTTCATTCCTTATCACACACTCTCATCTCTCTCTATATCCTCCCCACACAATTAGTTTCCCTTCTTCTTCTACTTTCTTTCTATTTCCATTTTCAAAACTCTTTACTCATTTCTTCCTTATCTACTTTAGACCCTAGACCCCTCTTTATAAAAAAAATTCCCAGTCTTATCATACACTACTTCATATTAATAACTTAAATTTTATACAATCACATTTATAGCCTTAGGTGTCTGCGTGCTACTTCCTTGTCATACTTGTTATTCAATGAAGCATTAAATATCCCTTTTTTCGTTTAAGCAGCGAAAACACTTGTCGAAACAGGTAAATTATTCTCAACAACATGCCTAATTTATAGTAATACTCTGTTTTTGCTTCTACTTCTAAAAATTACATATTTAATTGGATTTAAGAATGAAACAAAGTGTTGCAGAAGTGGAGCCATGATTTTTATTCTATTCATGTAAAGTTATTGATTTATGTAAATATTGAATTTGGTCGAACTCATAATCAAAACGCCTAACTCTCGCGGTCTCGCCCCTATTGTTTACTATAATAGTCTCATGTGAAATTTTTGTTTATAGGTGCATTTAAAGAATTCGAAAGTTTGAAAATTTGAGTTTTACAAATGGCACCCAACAAGAATGGTCGTGGCAAAACAAAGGGAGACAAGAAGAAGAAAGAAGAGAAGGGTATTAATTCTTTTATCTACTAGTACTATACGTACATTTTTAGCATATGTTCAGTATATATAATCTATGAATTCTTTCTTACTAATGATGATATGTTTTATTTGTGCTGCTCAGTTCTTCCAGTTGTAATGGATATAACAATAAACCTCCCGGATGAGACTCAAGTTATTTTAAAGGTTCGTCATTTACTAACCAATTTTTTTAAGTCGATATTGCTTATGTAACCACAAGGTTTAACCATATCTATAGTTGTCGAAAGTATAATAAATAGTATATTTTAATCTATTCCTTTGTTTAAATTTCTTTATTTTATTCGAGTACTTTTGTGTTAGATTTTGGTTGATGTTTTGTTGCTTTTTTCAAGGAAAACAAATTCAGCTCTGACAGCTTGGCTTTCTAATTATATTCCAAAAGAAGAAAAATGATGAGCTAGAGCTAGTTTTTTCAAACAGTTGGTTAACCATCTCAAGATTTCACTGATTACTTTCACAAGCACAATTTCAAATCTCCTTTTTTTTCTTTCTTTCCAGTTTTGATATCAATTAGTTCACAAATTGAATGGTTAATAAACGAAGTTAGTACAAGTCGTAGAAAGAAAGGTCATAAAGTTAAGAGAAGTCGTAGAAATAAGAGACATATATCTGTCATAAAAGCGTACACGCAACAAATAGTGTTAGATAATTGATAACAATAAAATATTTTAGTGAATGTGACATAACTTAAATACATGAAATATGGTCAACTTTTATTTTATTATTAACTATTTTATTGAATATTACTTTTTCTAGAAAAAATCATTGCTACACGATTATTAATATTATTATTATCACTGCTATTTTGATTTTGAAATATCCTTGAATTTAATTACATCATTTAACGGTTTTGTTTTTTTATGAGCAGGGAATATCTACTGATAGAATTATCGATGTTCGTCGATTATTATCTGTGAATACAACAACTTGTAATATCACCAATTTCTCACTGTCTCATGAGGTAAGGGGACAAAATCAGACGGCTGTCATTTTTTCTTCAACTTTTTTGCTTTAATTAGGACCATCTGATTTTTTACTGTTTTTAACAGTTAAGGGGTCCACGTTTAAAAGAAACAGTGGACGTTTCCGCACTGAAGCCCTGCGTCCTGACTCTAATCGAAGGTAAAAATATTTCAGAACTACCACGACGTCGTATAGGGTATTAGGATATTTCTATTTTAGGAAGTGGTCCCGGGTCGGTCAGGTCTAGAAATTATAAAAGCCCGATTATACCCTCAACCATTTTGATTAATTCCTTTTTTCTTGTTTTAACAGAGGAATATGATGAAGAAAGCGCAACGGCGCATGTTAGAAGGCTGTTGGACATCGTCGCTTGTACAACGAGTTTTGGGCCGTCGGGGACTAGTGGCAAAGAGTTGAAAACTGACTCTAGCAAGAATGCGCGGGGTGCGCAGGATAACAAGAACGCCAAGAAATCCAACAAGGTTCGAGGGAATGATAAGTCATCGTCGCCGCCACAAACGCCAACTCCGGCGGCGCAACAGCTGGGTAAAGATGCGGGATCGGTGGACGTAGATGGAGAGATGAGCAATACTTGCCCTAAGATTGGAAGCTTCTATGAGTTCTTCTCGCTTTCTCATCTCACGCCTCCTCTTCAGCGTAATGCGCTCTCTTTCTCACATTGTGTCCCTCTTCTCGTCTTTCTTGTTAAAATTAAGACTAATCTTGATTCTTGTTAAAATTAAGACTAATCTTGATTCTTGCAGTCATAAGAAGAGCAACAAGACAACAAGATGATGAAGTTCTGCCAGATGATCATCTTTTCTCTCTTGAAGTAAGCTTTCTTGGAGCCAATTTCATTTTCTTTAGTCTAATGAGTTCAATGATCTGATTTCCAGGTATGATTTATTCATAAAATAACATATGTAATTGTTTATAGGTGAAACTTTGTAATGGAAAGCTGGTTATTGTTGAAGCTTGCAAGAAGGGATTTTACAACTTTGGAAAGCAGGGGATTCTTTGTCACAATCTTGTTGATTTGTTGAGACAACTCAGTAGAGCATTTGACAATGTGCGCTTGGGCAGATTCTTTTTCTATAAATTCAGTCACGCTAGTTTCTTGTCTTATTTCACTGTAAGATATGTTGTTGTTGAAGTTGACATTGCTCATCCCAATTTTCAGGCGTACGATGATCTCATGAAAGCATTCTTGGAGCGTAATAAGGTGCAGATGATGATTTCCCTTGACATGTTTCATCACCCTAAGTTTTCTAAAACTGATTACACGCGGGAAGTTCTTTCTTCGCTGTTTAAGATTCTCTAGCCCAAGGTTGTAAACGGTTGTTCTTCTTAATACAGTTTGGGAATCTTCCATACGGATTCAGAGCCAACACATGGCTTATACCACCTGTGGCAGCACAGTTGCCAGCTATTTTTCCACCTCTACCTGTGGAGGATGAAAACTGGGGAGCCAATGGAGGTGGTCTAGGCCGAGATGGAAAATTTGATTCGTTACCTTATGCCAATGAATTTTTGAATGTTGCATCCATGGCTTGTAAGACAACAGAGGAGAGGCAGATTAGAGACAGGAAGGCTTTTGTTCTTCATAGTTTATTTGTTGATGTCGCCATTTTACGAGCCATTTCAGCTGTAAAGCATGTCATGGAGAAAGTTAAACCAGCTCATTGTGATTCGAATGGAGAAATCATTTTTAATGAGACAGTTGGGGACTTGAGCATATTTGTTACCAAAGATGCTTCAAATGCTAGCTGCAAAGTAGATACCAAAATTGATGGATTTCAAGCAACTGGAATAGCTATGAAGAATTTGATGGAAAGAAATTTACTGAAGGGTATAACTGCTGATGAAAATACTGCTGCCCATGTAAGAAAATACTAAGAAAAATTATATGGGTCCTAATTTTATTGTGGTACTTCTAATGTAGTGCATCTGATTGGAAAAAAACTTACTGCATTTTCAATTCAGGATATTGCTACTTTAGGTGTTTTGAATGTAAGACATTGTGGTTATATTGCAACTGTAAAAGTTCAAGGAAAAGAAAATGACAAAGCGGGCAGCCCACCGCAAAGCATGGAACTTCCTGATCAGCCTGATGGTGGTGCAAATGCCCTCAATATCAACAGGTATTACTTGAAAATCCTCATTATAAGCCAATAAGTAATAAAAGTAGTTTATTGATCTCTTTCTGCTGTGGTTTCATGATGCAAACAATAAGTAATAGTAGTAGTTCATTGATCTCTTTCTGTTGTGGTTTCACAATGCAAACAATAAAATATTTTGTTCTTTTTGACTGTTAAAAGTGTGAAGACAAAGTTATGTTGAGCTCTTGAACAAAAATTTCTTTAGTTTAATAAATTGGGATTCTCATTCTGGTTCAACTTCTAGAAAA
This sequence comes from Solanum acaule, assembly GCA_036250505.1. Taxonomy (NCBI): domain Eukaryota; kingdom Viridiplantae; phylum Streptophyta; class Magnoliopsida; order Solanales; family Solanaceae; genus Solanum; species Solanum acaule. The sequence continues at coordinate 11,513 of JAJOOR010002030.1, read as the reverse complement.
AGAAGTTTGTAGGAGGAAGAAATTATCCTGGAGGAGAAGTCTCTAAGTAGGAGCTTTTTCCAATATAACAGTGCAATAAAACAACTGCATTCTGATAGCTTCTTTCTTTGCTCTGATGATATAGCCCTTTTAAATACTTCTTGGTCTAGGATCCCTCCAAAACCTCATGGTCCACAACGTCAATGTAGATTATAATTGTAAGGTCTTCTGAAGGTAAAAACAAAAAGAGGAATTAAAGAGAAAGGTTACGCGTCAATGGGGTAACGATAAAATGTAATAGCTTTAGCACAATTCTAGACCTTGCACAACAATCATACATGATGTGTAAAAATATGGATAATTGTGTGCTACATCTCCCAATAATACTACCTACTATTAGGTTGCTTAACTGTCATGTATCAGAGCTGGGTCTGACCCTGTATGGGCCCCAATCCACGCTCCAGTTGGCGGTCTGGGCGTGCAGGGTTGTTAGAGTGGGTTAGAGTTCTACTTTGGTTGGGGAATGAACTGGTGGTCTCTTTATATGGACTTGCACAATTCTTCCCTCATGAGCTAGCTTTTGGGGTTGAGTTAGGCCAAGGGCCATTTCTTACCTAATTTATATCTCCTGTTAATAGTTTGTCATTTTGGTGTCATATTCACCATATCACTGGTCCTGTATTTCAATATCAATTTGCTAGTGGATGGTGCATTTGTCTTCCCAAGACTTAAGTGCCTATTTTTCTTACTTTAACATGTTATCTTGCAGTTTACGCTTGCTCCTTCACAAGAAAGTGGACAACAAGGTAATGCATTCAAAACCTTCAGAAACTGAAGAGACAAATTGCTCTCAGGCATTTGTAAAGAGAATACTAGAAGAGAGTCTTACCAAACTTGAAGAAGAGAAAATAGAAGGCGACTCTTTCATCAGATGGGAACTTGGTGCATGCTGGATACAGCACTTACAAGATCAGAAGAAATCAGAAAAGGACAAGAAACCCTCCGCTGAGAAGACAAAAAATGAGATGAAGGTTGAGGGACTTGGAATACCTCTTAAGTCCCTTAAGAACAGAAAGAAGAGCACAGATGGAACTAACATGGAATCCCAGTCTGAAAGCTTCAAATCTGTTGCAAATGGTGTTGGAGGGGGATCAGAAAAAGCTGTCCTGCAGTCTGGGGAGTCTCAGTTTGAGACAGATACAGATCAAAATCAGGTTGTCCTCAAGGCATTGTTGTCTGATGCTGGCTTTACAAGGTTGAAGGAGTCAGAGTCTGGACTTCACCTTAAGGTAGAAATCTTTTAAATTTTTAGTGATAGATTATGAGAAGACCTTAATATTTTTCCATCTTCTAACCAATTCCGGCTGTTGATAGTCTTTGGAAGAGCTGATTGATCTGTCACAGAAGTATTATAATGAAGTTGCCCTGCCAAAGCTGGTAACACTTAAAATAGTATTGTGTATATATAAATCTACGAAGAAAATTGTATGATACATACATCAATTTGTGACAAGTGGCATCTTAGCTGTGTTTCATTTCACAATGCATTGCAGGTGGCTGATTTTGGCTCTTTGGAACTCTCACCAGTAGATGGTCGAACCTTAACTGATTTCATGCATACCCGGGGTCTACGTATGCGTTCTCTTGGACAAGTAGTAAGTCTTATTGATCATTTTTTACCCTTAGTAATTTTCTCCTTATGTATGTGTGTGTGACACATATATTTGTCCAGTTAGACTTCAATTTGTGTCTTCTTGTTTAGTATTTTTAATCTCCAGGTCATAATATTTTTACTTTAGTATATTAATTGTACCGAGATTATCAAATATAGATGTTGAATTTGTTAGAACGGTCGAAGGTTTGAAAATTATCTGAAAGTTGAATTTCTCATTCTTTATCTCTTTCCTATTGCCTCTACATTGATCTGGTTTTAGATCATGATAAATTCTATGTGCAACTGTAAAACCATAGTAGGCCAATTTTTATCTCATTAAGCTGTGCCTGAATTGATTCTTGCTCTTTTTTTCTTCTTGTGTAGGTTAAACTTTCTGAGAAGTTATCACACGTGCAATCTCTTTGTATACATGAGATGATAGTCCGAGCTTTTAAACATATTCTGCAAGCAGCTATTGCATCAGTTGTTGACATTGAGGATATGGCTGCGATAATTGCTGCTGCCTTGAATATGATGCTTGGGGTACCTGAAAATGATGATTCAAATGAGTACGGTGTTGATTCTTTGATCTGGAGATGGCTGGAATTATTTTTGAAGAAGAGATATGAATGGGATGCTGGCAGCCTAAACTACAAAGATATGAGGAAATTTGCTATCCTCCGTGGTTTATGCCATAAGGTACTTGAAACTCTTGTTCTGAACAATTGACTATTAAGAATGACCTCGGTGTGGAACTACACTGGGTATGTTGTTGTTGTTGTTGATACATAATACATCAAACATTTGTCCTTGGGTGGTTGCATTTGAATGGATTTGGTAGGCTTCACACCTGGCTATTTCTGACCTTTCTTCTGAGAATGTATTGAACACTTGGAATTTCGCCGTCTTTGAAATGGGAAATAAAACACATAAAAAATATGAAAAGAAATTGAAGAAAAATGTTTGCTAAGACATAGAGATGCTTGTTGGTGCGTCAATTTGTTAAATATTTAACTTGGGCAAAGATATAACCTTTGTGCAGACATCTTTGAATACTTTGGTGATGGAAATGAACGTTATTAAAGTTTTTGTTCTATACACATGAACACTTACGAGTACTTTTTCTGTCTAGGTGGGAATTGAACTGGTTCCAAGAGATTATGATATGAGTTCCCCAAGTCCTTTTCAGAAAGTAGACATTGTCAGCCTAGTACCAGTGCATAAGGTGATAATGCAACCCTGTCAACGTGTCTGATACTAGGAGATATTATGCCGAGTTCACTTCTGTTCGTACTTATCATTTTCTTCTACTCCCTGTGTATCTTTGTGTCTCCTTTTCTGCAGCAAGCTGCTTGCTCTTCTGCAGACGGAAGGCAGCTTTTGGAATCATCCAAAACAGCTCTGGATAAGGGAAAACTTGAGGATGCTGTCAGCTATGGAACTAAGGTAATTGATTTCCGATATAGAAAAAAGTTGTACATTACATTCTCCATTCTTCCGATTGAAACTTTCTATTGTAGAGAAACCAAGTTATTTTTGTGGGCTTCACAACTCCATTGCTTCTTAGATTTCTTCCTTTTGTTGGTCTTGGGTACACATTAAAAATATTGGAATTAGAATAAGAAAGTAAGCTAAGCCTTGGTGTTGAATGGTATAAATTATTGCATACCATGTGACAACTGCTGCATTTTTGTGGTGCTTTCAGGCTCTTGCCAAGCTGGTCGCAGTATGTGGTCCATACCATCGAATGACAGCTGGAGCTTATAGCCTTCTTGCTGTTGTTCTGTATCACACCGGTGATTTTAATCAGGTATTCTTCAGAAGCTCGTCAGCATAGACCTCCTTGGTCCTACATTGTTACTCTTTCTGCCTGCTTTAACTACTCTGACTTCTATCCTTTTCAACTCTTAAATGTGTTGATGATGGTGGTATCCATGACAGGCCACAATCTATCAGCAAAAGGCCTTGGACATAAATGAAAGAGAGTTGGGCCTTGATCACCCAGACACCATGAAAAGTTATGGTGATCTTGCAGTTTTCTATTACCGACTTCAACACACAGAGTTGGCTCTCAAGTATGTTTATTTCTGTTAGATTGCCAAGTACTTAAAATTTCTTGATGGTGCCAACAAATAAAATAAGTAAAAACAGAAAATACAACAAAAAGAAAAAAAGAACAAACTATAAAAGTGGAGTTGGAGGTTCATTATCCTAAACTAGACATTTTTCTTTTCTTGAGTTTCTGGTTTTCGTTTTGTCAATGGTCATGTATGTTTCTTAGTTACTCCCCCATCCCAATAGGACTATAAAAGTTGGCATTGTTTTTCTCGGCCTGTCTCGATAAACTTGTCATCTTTGCTAAGATGGTAAGTTACTCTCCTTCAACAATTCAATCTAGTCTAAAAAAAAAATTACTACCGTACTTTATATTAGTCAAAACTTACTTAATCAAGCTTGTGAAATACATATGATAGGTTGAAACTTGGTCGTGGAATATGTTCTTGAATGACGGTTCAAATAATAAAGTTTGCATATGGGGTTTGATTATGTACACAGCTTTTAGGCTCTCTAGCACTAAATCAACATGGTCCTTATCAAAGAAAAAAACCAAATCAACATGGTGAAAACTTTTGCTCTCCCAATTATGTAAGATTGTACCACTTGTATCTGCTCCTCACGTTTAACATTAAACAGTAATATGCTTTAATATCTGTTTTGATTTTTCTTTCCACTTTTCCCTGTTGTTATTCACATTTCACACTCTATAGCAATTTACCATTCCCATTTTTACAGGTATGTAAAACGAGCTCTTTATTTGTTGCATCTCACATGTGGCCCCTCCCATCCAAACACTGCTGCGACATATATAAATGTGGCTATGATGGAGGAAGGGCTCGGTAATGTGCATGTTGCCCTCAGATATCTCCATAAAGCTTTGAAGTGTAACCAAAAGTTACTCGGTCCGGACCATATTCAGGTTCCTTTCTTCTTCTGCTGGAGCTTATAAGTATTTTGTTTTAATTTTAGCATTCACAGCTCCCTCTAATTCTCTAGGCTTGTCAAACTAAAGTGGCTTTATTCAGAAAAAAATAGCCGCTTATGTCCTAGTTTAGGAGATGAGTATTCACCTGATTGACAAAAAGGGGTTGGATTCAGGGTCGTTTTCATGTCAAAGAGTGTACTTGAGTATGTGTTATTGCTTTTCCATCAACTGCTACATATGCATTATGTGTATTTGACTATAGGAAAAGAAGTTACCATTCAAGCTATTGTTTCTGATGGCTATGGCCTGGCTGATAGGATAAGGTGTTCACAAATAAGAATCAGTGCATCTGTCATCTGTCATTGACCTCAGATGCTCTCAAGATGTGCAAGACATGCTAACTATTGAGTTGCAGGCCTAAAAGTTCATTCAATGTTCCATTTACTTTTTTGTCTTCTCATGTTTTCATTTTAATCGAGTAACTTCAATGTGATCTTAAACGAATGACCGTACTTAAGGGTTCCTTTTGAATCTGGCTTCAAAGTGAGTACTCATTGTTGGCACATTGAGGTTCCAAAGTGCGAAAAGGAAATATAGGTCAATCATGAAGCGGTCCAATCTTTCCAATCTTTATGGTAATTGTTATTGAGCTGAAGATAGGTCCAAATTGCTTCTCCACCAGTCCATGAGAGTCATTTTTATTGCAATAAAGGACTTGATTGACAATCTTCAGTATATTAATAGCCTTAGATTGGGATATTTGGAACTCCGTAATCTCTATCTGAAACTCAGAGCATGGTGTGCTTGTTTTTGTTTCTGGTAGTTTAACTAGTAAAACTATACTTGACTTCTTTGGTTCAAGCTTGCATAGTGCTATATTTTGAACTTGGTTGAACATGTGGAAGATTGAAACCTTCCAGTTGATAAACAAACTCCGTCACTATATAGTTCTTGGAAACAAGTATGTCATAGTTTGTTGCTGCATAATAAGACGCCTTTCATTTCTGATGAACCTGGTTAATTATCTCTACAGATTCTTGCCTACACCTCTCTCTTATCTAGTTACCTTTTGTGCCTCTGTAATTTCCAGACAGCTGCAAGTTACCATGCTATAGCAATTGCGCTCTCTTTGATGGAAGCTTATCCTTTGAGTGTTCAGCATGAGCAAACAACCTTGCAGATACTTCGAGCAAAGCTTGGTCCAGATGATCTTCGCACACAGGTTAACTTCTGTCTCACACACATGTACACAATAAGTAGGCCCACTCTTTTGCTTCAGAGAAAAGATGGGTGACCAACTTGCATTTGCTGGCACTTTAATTTCTTTTTTCCTTGTGAAGTTATAATACCTCAAATCATAGCAATCGGTACAGTTTCTTTCGGGTAAACTACTAGAAGTACAACTTCAGATGTTTCTAACTAATTAGGTTGTCTTTAAATTTCATGTCACCTCTATTTTGGTCACATCTAGGTGATGACACTATTGAAAGTTGAAATACAATATAGGTTTTTTTAAAAACATTATGGCTATTTTGTTTTTTCTTCAGCCATGTATTTTCATAATTTGAAATTTCTGATCTTTGCTGAAGGATGCTGCTGCATGGCTTGAGTATTTTGAGTCGAAGGCTTTTGAACAGCAAGAAGCTGCTCGAAATGGAACTAAGAAGCCTGATGCATCAATAGCCAGCAAGGGTCATTTGAGGTATATTTGCATGTATTGCTTAAATTAATTTTTTTTGGTAGACTTAATGAGTGAAATAGACAACCTTAATTTCTGTTCTAGCTCTTATTAGACTGCAAGCTAATGTAAAAACTGAAGGACTTGAATCGTCATAATCTGTGAGAGCATATGTTTGATATTTCTTTTGCCCACTGTCTCGTCCTTTTGCTTTGAAACTACAAGATAGTTCACTTATTCCTTCGTGTCCAGTCTCTTCAATTTATGCTCAAAGGCATCCTGATTATTTTATTGAACCAATGCCTTCAGTCCATCTATTTATATTTGTTATGACACTCCATTTGGTGTTTCTCTTTTTTCATTTTAAGATCCTCAGTTATGAATTTATCTAGAAAGGACAATGTTCAATGGCTGCCAATGTAAAAAAATTTTGTTCCTGACTTTGTAATTGCATATTATGCACATAGGATTTCACAAAAATGTACAAGCAGATAGTCATACTCTAGATAACAGTAAGTAAAATATTTCAGTTTAAATCTTGTGGTGACATACTCTATTGCGCAGTGTGTCAGATTTGCTCGACTACATTAATCCAAGTCCCGATGCCAAAGGGAGAGATGTTGGATCAAAAAGAAGAGGTTTTGTCTCAAAGGTACGTGGTGATTGGAGTACAATATCTTTGTTTCTTGCTTATGATTTTCCAATACGTATCAGCATGAATAGGTTCATGGAAATAAGCTTGGATGAAGTTTTTCATCTTATGCAAACTTATTATAAAATAAGCAGAAGCAATCATGTTCTTTCTGTGGGAAGGTCTACCATCTGTAATACTTGTCTGGAAGAGGAGAGAGAATGAGTGAGAATTGGTTTTACAGAAAACTGGTAATGTTTAGAAGGTTTGAATTTCAGGCTCTCTAAAGGTCTGTTTGCCTTATGTTCTTCCTATTTTCCCCCAAGTAGGCATTGACACACATTGCATATGCCTGATAGACTACCTATCATTCTTCCACACGGAATGTGCAAATAATGCTCCATATATTGTAAAAGTGGACATGCTCTCTTATCCTTTTCCTTTTTGCCTTATTTTTTCTCAGGCTCTTATTTCTCAGGTGAAGGGAAAATCTGATCAAAACAATGTTGCCATACCAGACTCTGACACTCCTAAAGATGTTCTAAAAGAAGAGGCAGATGAGGAGAAACAAATTATTGAAGATCACACTGATCCCAAGATGAATATGGAACCTGTTGACACAGTAAATGAATCCCATCACACTGGAGATGGAGGAATTACTGAGAATAAACCCATCCAATCTGGACCCTTGTTGAAGGAAACTTCAATTGAGAAGTCTATGATCCGTGAAGTCTTATCTGAACCTTCTGCTGAAGCAGAAGATGGATGGCAGCCAGTGCAGAGACCAAGGTCAGGTGGTTTCTATGGACGAAGACGAAGGCAGAGGCGTCAAACCATCAGCAAGGTTATTGGTTACCAGAGAAAGGACCCAATTTCTGATGTTGATCATGCTAAATTGAAGAATAACTATCAAGCTAGTAAATATTATGTCTTAAAGAAACGTACATCACCAGGAAGTTATGCAGATTATTACTTAGCAAAAAGTCAAACTCCTGGTACGAAACTTGGTCGAAGAGTCATAAAAGCTGTAGCCTACCGTGTGAAGTCTGTGTCATCTTCTGTCAGAGATGCTGTTCCTGAGATCTCCACAACTGGAGGAGATTTGTTAAATACTTCATCAGAGCAGGTCCAAGTTTCTGCAACAAAGGAGGTTGGATCACTATCAAAGAGAAGTTCAATAGTAAACCTAGGAAAATCTCCTTCCTATAAGGAAGTAGCACTTGCCCCGCCAGGTACCATCTCTATGTTGCAGGAGAGAGTTTCTGAAGATGAAATTCCTGATAATCAAGACGTTATGAAACTTGGAAAGGAGAGCAATGGAGCAGAAGAAAATTCCAAAATAATGGGAAGAGATGCAGAATCCATGGAGAAAGAGAACATTCAGGATCTAGTTGCAGATTCTGCTAATCATGTAAAAAGTGAAACAGTAGCTACTGACAATAAAGAAGAAATTCAAATGAGCGATCTCAAAGGTGGTGAAATTTCAGATGTGATATCTGCAAATGCATCTATTCAACCCGGCCATGTTGATGTTAGTCCAATGGAACAGGGTAGTGTCGAAACTCATAATGTCCCTACTTCTGACAATTCCCCCAAAGTGGATCCCTGTGAAAAGGACTCATCAAGCAATTTAAATCCTGGCTGTATCTCAAATATGACCTTGCAAGATATGGGTCATCTGAAGGTAAAATCTGCGTCATCTCATGCAAGTGATGCAAGTCGAGAATTGTCCAGAAAGCTATCCGCATCAGCAGCACCATTCAGCCCTTCCCCAGCCGTTCCCCGCGTACCACCATTACCTATGAACATTAATCTCCCTTCTCCTCCTGGAACACGACCACCTATTGGTCCTTGGTCAGTGAACATGTCTCTTCATCAAGGACCACCGACCATCTTGCCTAGTCCAATGTGCTCCTCCCCTCATCACCTGTACCCTTCACCTCCACACACCCCAAACATGATGCATCCATTGCGCTTTATCTACCCTCCGTATTCTCAACCCCAGACGTTACCTCCAATTACATTCCCCATGAATAGCAGCACTTTCCATCCGAATCATTATGCTTGGCAATGCAATATAGCTCCTAATGCATCAGAGTATGTTCCTGCCACAGTTTGGCCTGGTTGCCACCCAGTCGAGTTTTCTATCTCACCACCTGTGATTGAGCCTATAAGCGACTCAATTTCCGCTGCTAAGGAGCTATCTGATAATCCTGAAAGTATTAGTTTGACAACAAGCTTACCAGTAGATCTCAACACTGGGGATGAAGTCAAGGAAGGTGTAAATCTTCCAGCATCAGAAACAGTGGAGAGCATAGCTGCAGTTGGACCAGAAAAAGAGAGAGCAAGCAACACTCCAGATTCACATTTTGTTACCTTGTCTAGTGATCAATCAAAAGAGGGCAGTGGATCAAATGAGAAGGCCGGAAGTTGCAGTGATAATCATGTGCAAAGAAATCTTACGGAGACGGATAATGAGAAGACCTTCAACATTTTGGTACGGGGCCGGAGGAACCGCAAACAAACTCTAAGAATGCCTATAAGTTTGCTCAAGAGACCATATTCTTCTCAGCCCTTCAAAGCTGTATATAGCAGGGTAATAAGGGAGACTGAGGTTCCCAGCTCTACCAGCTTTGATCCACATGAACATGGCATAACAACTGCTACTTGAGGCTGTTTTTATGTCTTTTACGAGATAATCCTAGCAGAATGGTCATTGAAGCTGAGTATACATATCTGTTGGTCGTATATCATGACTGCTGGAATTTATTGCTGTTCCAATTCTCATGACTTTGATGTTGGTTGGCTTTCAGACTATGCCTCAGTTTAACTTGAAGGTTAGTTCTCTTCAAGAGATATTACTTTCCTCACCAAGGCCATTTTCTGCTGCCTATTGGGTGAAAAGATCATCCTTTGCTTAGTCGTTCATTTACCTTCTGGGAAAGTAGAGATACATCTAGCTTCTTCTTGACCAAACTACTGTTGGGATAACATTAATGGAATAATTTACCTTTGAGATACTGTAAAAATTCTAAAAGATTCAGTGGGTGACCATATCAGTAAGTGAATAAGCAAGTTGTAGCCTCATGTAGCAAACGATTACAATCCCATATCCTTCTATAGAAAGACTTCTAGAAATGATCAAAACTGCATACTGTTATGGCGCTATATTTTCAACTCTTTGATCGCATTTGATATTGATTTAGTCCATGTAGCTACAATGCAGGGTTTCTGATTATACATGTTTTTTATTGACATGCAGGTTTACTTCTCAACATACTTTTTGGTGCTAAGGAGTTGTCTTTTCTGTGTAAGCTTCACAGTTTGGTTAGAACATTTTGTCTTTTTAGGAGCATAGTGCAATATAGAATTAAATCGTTTTCTTGTTTCTCAGTTGCTAGTGATTATTGGTTTCACTGACTTGTATATGTTACCAAATTATTCTTCAACTGCTCCAACAAAGTATATCTGCATCTGATCTAGGACTTGCAGAGTTGTATGCAATGCATTCTTCTCTAAGTTCAAAATCTAAAATGATCTGGAAAGAATTCTGAGATTTTTGGGTTTGATTTGGATGGAGTTCTGGAAAGTGCTTAATTAAGTTTATTGACCATTTAACCAAATTGCCTGGGCTGACTTCGCCATCGACCATATATCCTTATTCAGGAATGAGATACATTTTTTCTGTTTTCTGTATATAACTCCTCCCTCTCTCACTCACTCTCTCTCTCTCTCTCTCACACACACACACACACACATATATATATTAGCATTTCTTTCTGATTCTCACTCTCTCTCTCTCTCTCTCTCTCATATATTAGCATTTCTTTCTGATTCTGGCATGAATTTGCTTCACTTTCTAATGGGATGCACCATCATCTCTTTTCTCAGTCCAATAAAGAAAGAGCAACTGCAATGTTGATCTAAATTTAAGTTCCAAGTTGTACAAAGGAAGCTTGCAGAGGCACACTTATTTACTTACAGTATTTAGTAGAACCTAGAGTTACATAAAATGATTCCAAGTTCCGATGTTAAAAAGTACTGAAAGTGTATGTCATCGCTAAGAACCACGCCTATTCATTCCTCCTATATGCTGGCTGGATATTATCCTGAGTAATCATGTAGCATACATTGTAAGACTATTAGGTGTCTAACAACAGCTCTGATGAGTAAAGGGTAAAATACATACTGATTCAATGTCACAATACTATACCGGTGATCTCCAGAAACAAATGTTTGCTAGGTAAAAGTTGTCAATACATGTAAATTGTAATCTATCGGAAAGCACTGAAGAATGTGAAATAAAGAAGGGAAAGTTCAGTTTTTTCCTTCAGAGGAGAAATTTTTGAAGAGCACCAACAAAGGTGTTGAGTTTGTTTCAAGGAGGCTTGACCCTTAGAGTACTGAGCCTGCTGAATCCAAATTCACCCACAAAAGTATAATTTGGACAGAATTCTATACAACTATGGTAAAGAGCACTCCTAGTGGTGAATGAAATGCTTGGGGGGGGGGGGGGGAATCAACTTGTTCACCCAGTAAACCAATAACAATTAAAGTTTTTAGATCTTTGCTAGATTGTATTCATAGC
>JAJOOR010002028.1:0-11403 GCA_036250505.1 Solanum acaule | reverse complement strand
TTCGACTCGAACAAACTATTAAACTCCCAACCCCAAGAGGCAATGTTTTGCCAAATGACATATACATCTTTTGAATTTAAACACATAAGTGTAATTGTCTTTTATTGACCAATGGGCTAAATTGACACATGTGGACTTCTAATGGGCCCAACACGCCTTGGGTGTTGGGTCAACTTAGTTCAAAATACGCTAAATTAGGGATTTGGTTTCGCTCTACGCTAGTTGACTAAGAGTGGCTTTTGAAAGATCGGGAACCCAAGCGGACAACTTAGGCTAGAATTAACGACAACCATTGGACGCATGACGCACCAATAAATTATCGATCCTTCCGAAAAAGGGTTGAGTATAAAAAGTCCGATTGCGGTTCCGCAAAACCATCCTTTAATATACTATACATACGAGAGAATATGCCATGAAATGCAATAACAGTTATATCAATTTAAACACATTTAGTGCAAATAAACAATCAGCAATTAATAACAATCAGTCAAATACGCCAAATCTTATGGTTAGAACTTAATTAAGTCCCCAGCGAAGTCGCCATTTCTGTTTTATTGAAAAAGATATATACAAGGAAAATGACTGAGTTTTAAAAAAAAATCGATTAAACTTACGATTTAAGAGAAATCAAATTTCCAAAAGAAACAGAGCCGCCACTTAATTTTTAGTAAAAATCAAGAAAAATATAAGGTGTTTCAAAAGACTCAAACAGATAAAATCAATTGAAAAAGGGTTCGAGTTCAAATGTACATTCCGAGAAGGTGTTAGGCCCTCGAAATGTCCGTTAACTTGCGGTTGACCGACGGTTTGACTAAAATGACTTTGACTAATTTTGAGAAAATATTAACTAAGAAAACTCATTTCATTTTTTTTTAAATTTGGAAATAAAATAAACTAAAAGATTTTAAGAATATAACTCATATGACTTTCTTTTGGGGAATTTAATTAAATAAAACCAATTCAAATAAAAGGTTAGTCAAATATAAATAATCAAATAAATATCGTTATGCCCCATTTTAACTCGAGGTTCAAATGGTGTACAACATATTGGTGAATCTTAAAACCATTTTAAAGAGTCGCCACCTAATTATGTTAAAGGTGAATTATGACACCTATTTTGCTGAAATTATACTAAATTAACTCTATATTAAAATTTACTTAACCTTGTGAGATTCTAGGTAAGGGTTCTAATTTATATTAAAGTGAAGGGGTAAGACATCCTTTAAAATCTGTTAAAGGCAGTTAACCGGCCAAACTTATGTTAATTAATTAGGCTAAGAAAAGTGATTGATTTTCTTACTTTATTACTTATTCATTTTTATTTTTTTAAAAATAGTTAATACTTAGTATATAAGAAAAAGGATGACACGGCTATATGGAAAGTGTGTAATCAAATTTAGAGCAAGACACGGGCAGAACTAGTTATTAACAATATAAGAAGTTGGAAAACTAGCGTACAACTTAAAGTAAAAAATGTAGGAAAGCCATTTTGTCTTTTTACGAGTTTTAATTAATGGTCTTGCCAAAAGAAGAAGATGGGTCACTTATTTTTTAAGTCTTTAAAATAAGAGTTTTATGTGATGAGGGAAATGTCTCATTGCTTAAAGAAACCTCCAAATTAAGTACAACTACTAGTTATATATTAGAGAATATATAAGTAAAGCCGAAACATTAATCACATCAACACAAATAAATTAAACAAGCTGAAGTAATTAAAGGTCATGCTTGGCTCTAACAGAAGAAAATATTATCTCCTCCGTTAGTCGATGTATGAACAAATATGAAGCAGGAAAAAGTAAGGATGTGCAAGTAATATAAAATAATCGAGTGCCATGTAAACTCCATAAAAGATTTTTCCTTCTGTAGGTTGGCTGTCTTAACGAAATAGAGATGAACGAGGGTGATAATAAATAGAATTTGTACATCAGCAGCCTTATCGAGTCTCAAGTGAAACTCGTTTGTGGGGCAGCGCACTAGGACAACTAGTAGAGGACGATGGTTTTTCCACCACGAGAAACTTGAACACGAACGATAGTCGAGGAACTGGGCAGAAGTCCTAGCAGTTCTCGATTCAGGAGCGTATTTCGAGTGTATTGCTACTTGTTCCTAAAGGTTGTTCTCCGTATTTCTACCAAGAAAACATACCTTGTATTTTTGTTAAAAAAATATACCCCCTTACAAATGAATAAAAGAGATGTTTATTTAGGGGAAATTAGGGTAGATTTCGGGGGGAATCAGAAGAATTTTGGGACCCATTTCAAATTCAAATTTCAAAATTTCTTTGAGGATAAGGCTGTTGCTGGAAATTTCTTCAACGGAACAAACAATGCAGCCGTCCGATTCGAGCAAAGGACGATTGAGGCAAGGAGATGAATATATCTGGATGATTTTCGAATGGTCTTCTATAAGAAGATAATAGAGAGGTGAGAGAACGACACACGAGAATGGGCTCAGGTCGCTGGGCTGCTGGACTGGATTGCGTTGAGATTCTGGGTTTCTTCATGTTTACTGCGTGAAGAAGAAGACCAAAGTACATGGGTCATTTGGTACTACTGTATATATGATGTTGTATTGCTGAAAATTTTAAAAAAAGGTTGGATATTGGTGTATTGGGCTGAGGTGGTGGGCTAAGTTGGCATGCTGGAAATTGCCAAATAAAAGGCCCAAATTTTGGTCCTTTAATGGATTTAGGTGATTTGGCTAATAACTAAATAAGGTGAATTAATATAAATTAATTAACGAGCTTCTTAATTTCTACGAAATAAAATAATTAACTTACTTATAAGCTAATTAACTAAAAAATGTAAACTGTAGATTAACTAAACTAAAACCAAATATTCAAATAAAATTGAAGCTTTTTTTTTTAGATGATTTTCGAATACTCGTAAAATGTATAATATATATATATATATATATATATATTATTTTTTTAAAAATTTATAAAAATGACAAAATTACTTAAAATGACTTGAAAAAAATATTTTGAATTTCATGAATTCAATTATTCCAAATCCTTTGGAATTGAGGAAGCTCGATGATTAATTTATATTGTGGAGGTCCAAAATTGGGTGTCAACAATTGTCCCTCGTTTGACTTGGATTGATGAAATAAATCCTAGGCAAATGAAATTGACGAATCCAATTTGGACTGACCACAGCTTCATCTCTTAGAAAAGAGTTTTGGTACGAACTTAAGGAATTATTGCCGAACCCCGATATTTGAGTTTCCTACATATCTCAGGCTAAATGAGAATTCAGGCCACTTGTAGTTCGATACGCTTGATTTGATGCATGATTTTGAAAGAATTCAGAGCCATCCCGATATCAAATTATGAAGACACCAGAATTCTCGGGAATAAGATTTAAGAGAAAATGTTGGAATACCGCCGAGTTTTCAACACAAATCCTGCCTACATATCCCTCAACTTAGGGAATCAGGCTGCTTGTAGTTCGACCCGATCGATTGAAAAGGAAATTTATTATGCTAAGATAACCTTCAGTTGGGAAGAGTGACAAAATAAGTCGAGTATGAAAAAGAGGCTTGCAACCTCTTAGTCATGAATATGGTGCACTTCACACCCATAATTAAGAACTTACACGGACATAATTTCCAAAGCTCTTGGTGCATTGTCACTCGGATTGGAAATTGCTTCTGGTGAAAACAGAAAATTTCCAGATGCAAAACTGAAACCGATAAACCTAAAGAAAAACCCACATGTCTTTTGATAGGGGTGTGGTTTGATTGTGCTAGAAGTCGTTTCTCTGCTCGCGTCCTAAGAGTTTGACACTCCTTTCTGGACTATGTCCTAGTTCACTGCTAAGAAAAAGTTCCACGTTGTGCTGCATCCATGTTGATGTCGTCCGTACCTGTGGTTTGACTTGAGAATTCAACCTTTTGGATGCTCTCGACAAAGACTGAGATAAAACTCATTAGCATAAAAATTGTAGTTCAAATGAAGAGATAGTGTCTTTTACCATGTGGACACTTAGCTTCTCCCTTCAACTAATTGAGGTCAGCTTTCTTTCAATTTTACGTTGAGCAAATAAAACTTATATCTCATATTTGCAATATAATTCTTCAATGTACTCTTCTTTTGATATTAAGTAATAATAAATAGATTGATGTAATATGTTGATAGCTCCATTGATGATGTTCTTGCAAATGAAAATAATAATGATGATTCTTCATTAGAGAGATGATGATAATCCATTGGTAGGATGATGCTGATCCATTGGTAAGATAATGCTACTACATGATAGGATGATGATGATGTTTCATCGATAGGATGACGATGTTGATGCTCCATTGATAGGCTAATGATGTTGATACTCCATTGATAGGATAATGATTCTTCATTGATAGGATAATGATTCTTCATTGATAGGATAATGATTCTTCATTGATAGGATGCTAATAATGCTCCATGGATATGATGATGATGATGTTCCATCGATAGGATGACGATGTTGATGCTCCATATCTTTTGGTAGGATAATGTTGATTCGTTGGTAGGATAATGTTTATGATCCATTGATAGGATAATGATGATCCATTGGTAGGATAACGTTTATGATCCATTGATTCCTGATCCATTGATAGGATAATGATGATCCATTGGTAGGATAACGTTGATGATCCGTTGGTAGGATAACATTTATGATCCATTGATATGATAATGATGATCCATTGGTAGGATAATGTTTATGATCCATTGATAGCATAGTGATGATCCATTGGTAGGATAACGTTGATGATCCATTGGTAGGGTAATGTTGATGATCCATTGATAGGATAATGATAATGAAGAAGATCCGTCCGTAGGATGATAATATTCCATTGATAAAATAATGATGATGTCCCTCTGGGTGATGGTACTATCTCATTTGTCCATCCAAGTGGTAAAAATGATGTCCATCTGGGTAGTTCACATTACTGCGTCTGATATCAACAGAATTCCTGCATATTTTTCAAACATTCTCAATGTTGAAAAATGTAATCTCGTGTCATCAAGATGCTTGTATATGTCGAGAGTGATGCTTTCACTTGTTCCCATTTTGAACACTTTGTTTTCTATGTGACTCATGCTTTGTTGAGAATTTAAACGAGGTGTTGTTGTTCATATTCTAAACTCTTTCTTTTTCCTCAAAAAAACTTCAATGACTTTCCTGCATCCACATAAAAGTTGTCAATTTTGGGGAGCTCCTCGCCCTTTTAACTTCTCCATATTCGTTGAATGGAGAAATATGATAAACTTGAGGCAATCTTATAGACCTGCATCCGCAGAAAAATTGCTAGTTTTTAAAACAAACTGATCTGTGTTGCGTTCTTCAATCGCTTGCTCCTTGTCTTGGTATCTTCAGTTGATCGCTCTGATCTCTTGCTTCTCGATAGACAAGGCAAAATATTTTATGCAAAAGTATTTGAAACATATAGATAAAATCTTTAAGAAAAAAAAGTTTTCAAACAGTTGTAATTGAAAAGATCACTGTCAAGCGTCATGTCACGTCAAGCTTAAATGAACGTCCTTGGTTCAAAACTTTGGTGTGTCCCATATCTTGTTCTGGAGAATTCAAGAATCTTTAAAGCTTGGGAAATTTCTGGCATGGTTCTCTCGAAATCTACTATAATCGGGAAGTTTTGTAATTGACTCTGAAATCCAACAATGCGGGAGATTGTTGAAGTTAACTATGAACTTAACGATGTCAGCGATCATTTGAAGTTAGTTTTAAACTTCTAATCATGCTCCATATATTCAAAATTGACTACAAACTTCTAGTGATGCTTGAAGAAATTTTTGAGGCCATTCTAAAAATTTCTGTCCAGTTAGATGTCTTGGATTATCTCCAACTGTAGATATATGACTCGTAGAATTTTTGAGACCCTCTCAAAAATTATGTCCCAGTTGCAACTCTCAATGTATAAAGATCTTCTTCTTGAGAATTATTGAGTCCCTCTAAAAAATTATGTCCCAGTTTCTATTGTAAAAGAAAAATAGAAATCTTATGAGAGATATGACCGAACCATTGTGGCACCTACATATCCCGTTGAAGCAGGAATCAGGTAAAACGTAGTTCCCTCTCTCGAGGGTTAATAAGAAATTTTAATAAGTAAATGACCGAGGCCGACACAGGCCGCCTACGTATCTCATTTTTGAGAATTCAGGTCGAACGTAGTTCAATTACAAAAGAAAACATTAAAAGGGATAAATGGGTGACCGAGGCCAACATAGGCTGCCTACGTATCTCATTCTTGAGAATTCAGGTCCGACGTAGTTCATTGCAAAGGGATAAATTCTAAACATAAACGATTACAAGCAAATAAAAGTGATTACAAGGAAAAGATAGAAATAGAGTCTTCAAACATTGTATATTTTTTCAACATTTAAGTAGATTGGTGACTTCTGAGATCCAATGTTTATGCTCAACCAAGTAATGTCATCAAACAAATGTATCAAGGTGTTCTCTAAGCAAACTGATTAGTTCACTTTCTTGTGCTTTTGTCATGTAGGCACCAATTTTGATTTCTTTGATGCATTCATCATTTCCTTGATTCACTATTCCGATCTCTTCTGAATTCGGCTCTTCGTGAATTTCGAACTATCTGAACTCCTCAACTAGGTGTTTGGGTACCATGATCTTCTCATTGTAGTCCTCAAATTCCTCCGCATCTACCCCATTTTGTTCATTCAGCTTGTGACATGACATGATATTGACAAATTTAAAAATAATTTCACTGAAATCATAGACATATATTGTTAGATAGTAATATAAAGCAAGTAAAGCAAAATTTTCGCAATAAAGAAGTTTTTCATTTGAAATAAGAAAATAAGAATTTTGGCCATGACGATAAATCATTTTGCTTTTTTTTTCTTCTTCAAAATATAAAGAGGGAGATTAAAACATAGTGAGGCAAAAATAGAGTAAATGATAGGTCTCAAGCCTCATTCGGAACACCACCAATTTTAGAAATAACATAAAAAATGTCTATGTCTACCAAGACGAGTTTGGAGTCAAGAGCAAAATGGATGTCCAATTAAGCATTTTCTCCTTTGACTCGTTGTCTAGTATGACTGGTGTCTCGATCATCTCTTCAAGCACATTATCACCTTCTTTGAACCAATTTTCGATTCCTTCCCCTAGACAATTTTGTATTGGAAAAGACTGATATAAGTGAGGCAATGATTTTGGAAAAGCTTGATCGAACTTCTGCTTGTTCTGACCTTCCTTCGGCACTAAAGCAAAAGCTTGATGAGGTGCCACGATCACAAATTTAGTTTTCTCTTTTTTGATTGGATATGCTACAACTTTCTCAAGCTTTTCAAGGTTGGCTGAGATTATAACTTTCTTCACATTCAAATCTTCTTCGACTTCAACCATATTAATAGTTACCCCTGCATGATTCGGTATGGGGTTACTATTGACATTAGGAGTGGCAGTGTAAAGAGTGACGACCTTTTGATCTATCAAGTCTTGAATTTTATGCTTCAAGTTGATACAATCCTCAGTAATATGCCCAGCACCTCCTGAATGGTAAGCACAGTGAAGATCGGATCTATAAAGCTTGGAGTTGACATTGATATTTTTTGGATCAATTGTCCGTATCAGGCCAACCGATTTCAATCTCTCAAAAAGTTGTGTTCGACTCTAAACCAAAGGAGTAAAGACTCTAAAAGGTTTCTTCTCATGAGGAGGATTGTAATTATTTCCTGGATGTGAAGATACTTGACGATAGTTTGGAGGATTTTGGTGAGTTGGTACTTGCGTTTGGAAATTTGGGTATTGTGGAGCTCGGTAGCTAGGAGGGGTATTTTGGTAGTACGGGGGTGGAATTTGATAACTTGATTGGATATTTGAACAATTAACTGATGGAGCTTGGTAATATGGATGGGTATTTTGGTAATGTGGAGATGGGGTCTGGTAAACAAGAGATGGAATTTGGTAACTCGCTGGTGGAGTTTGATAATTAGGAGCTAAAATTTGGTAACTCGGTGGTGGAGTTTGATAACCTGATTGGGTTATAACAAGCTGGATATGAATTTTGTGGAGCTCGAGGATGACCTTCGTAAGGTGAGGCTTTTCTGAAGTGTCATTTTCCATTAGATGCCTAGGAAATAGAAGACACATCCTCTCTCTTCTTTTTCAGCAGTCTTGAAGATTCGGTTGGGGCGGCAACACGAGAAATCTTTCCAGTTTTAATCCCATCTTCAATAGCCTCACCTACCTTGACTATCTCCGCAAATTTTGCTCCAATGAGCAACATTATCCTGTCATAATACTCTGGCTCTTGAATGCGTATGAATAGTTCAACGATCTCTTTCTCAAACATAGGAGGTCGAACCCGGGCGGCCTCTTTCCTCCACCTATATGCATATTCACGATAGCTTTCAGGGGATTTTTGTTTAATTCTCTCCATAGAATAGCGATCAGGAATGATCTCCACATTAGCGAACCGTTCGACGAAATCTTTAGCTAGTGCATTCCAGCTAGACCACTTCTTTATCTCATGGGAAGTAAACCATTCCAAGGCTTCTCCATTCAATCTTCGGCTAAACAGCCGCATTAATAAGGCTTCATTCCTTCCGACTCCTACGAGCTGGTCACAGTAAGCTCTCAGGTGCGCCAAGGGATTCCCTGTTCCTCCGAAAGTGTCAAATTTTGGCACTTTAAACCCTTCCGGGAGGTCCAAATTCAGATGGATGCACAGATCCTCATAACTCAACCCATTAATTTCAGGAATATATTGTAGCTCCTTCATGGCTTTCCTGATCTCTTCTTTCATATTCAGCTTGACTGCCTCTTTCTTTGACCTCCACTTTCTCTCTTGTTCCTTATAGTGATCAAGCTCGGAACAGTTGGCATAAGGTTCATTTGGAATTGGGATTTGAAAAGTAGTCTTTTGAGGCAAGGGTGGAGCAATGGAGCGACTCTGGGTATTTTGAGTGACTTGGTAATTTTGGGGGTTGGTATGTTGATTATGGTGATGGGGGAATGCTTGCGGATTGTTGACATTTTGATTTTGAGGGGGAGGGCAAGCTTGTGGGTTGGTATTTTGATCAGAAAGAAAGGTTTGGGGGCTGGTACCTTGAGGAGGAGGTGGTGCTTAGTGAAAGACGGAGGCCTGATGGGGATTTGGGGCAGTTGGGTCGATGGTTGAGGGATTCTGAGTGGGATTGGAGGGAGGGTTCTGAGCCTGTTCCGCGTTCGAAGGAGGAAAGTAGAATGGAGGTCTCCCATCTCCTAGAGTATTAAAAGCAAAAACCAGATTAGGAAGATCTTGCATTCTCTGCATTTCAACCCTCATCTCCGTGATCTGTTGCATCAACTGCATAATTAATTCATTTTGATCAGTGGTGGCGGGCTGAGCCACGACAACATCAGTCAAGCTAATCTCGTCATTGCTATCACCCATTATTGTCTTTCCTTTTTGCAAACTTTGATCATGGAAGGAACCTTTGGGAGCCTTAGATCTTGTAAAATAAGGGTGTTCAGCCAGCTTATCAACACATACCAGTTCTAAGTACCTGACAAAGAAAAATAACTCAAAAGATAAACGTGTTAGTCTATGTAGATGATAAAAAATACAAAATATCACACATATGACCACAAGCACATAAGAGTTGCTCCACTTGAAGATAGACTAGCACACAGATATAGAAAAGACTTAATAGACATGAATTTGTCTATTTGATTTTGAGCTTAGTGAATCAGAAAGGTCAACTTGAGTCGAGACAAAGTTGATTGTATCTTTTATTGTCATATTTCTGATTTTTGATTGAGATGTAACTCTAATTTCTGTGTAAGAGTTAAAAAATATATAATTTCTCAAAAATGGGGACCGAACCTTGAAAGGCTGCCTACGTATCTCACGAGGGAAATTCAGGTCCTATGTAGTTCGACCAGCTTGAATCTCATCCGATTTGATATAAAGGGTTAACCTTTTTCTTTTTCTTTTTTTTTTATGAGAAAGTAAGAATTGAAAAATGAAGTTCGAATTTTATTGTGAAACTAAAGACTCGAATATTATTTGGACGCACTTTTGATAGTGACTTGATATTTGTGCTTAAAGGGTTCTAGAAAATAATTTAAAGAGGAGTGGGCTAGAATATCTTCAAATAAAGCAACATATTCACACAAGCAGTTATAACACATAAGCAAATATTGCGCGTTCTAAACAAATATGTGACCCTTTTGTGCCAAGAGTAGGCCTAGCGATTCGAAAGATGTATAACATCGTTTGAAATATTGCATTGCCTCGAAACCCAAATTTATACAAATTTTACAAATAAAACTGAAAAGGGATACATAATAGGGAAAATGGATACAAATGATCAATCCCACGCAGGGGTACAATCCTAAAATCTGCTTCCATGAACGGTCCTTTTTTATTTCTTGTCATCTCCGAATGTCCACGCTTTGGATGAAATGGTAACTTGATCCTTCTTCGACTCGAACAAACTATTAAACTCCCAACCCCAAGAGGCAATGTTTTGCCAAATGACATATACATCTTTTGAATTTAAACACATAAGTGTAATTGTCTTTTATTGACCAATGGGCTAAATTGACACATGTGGACTTCTAATGGGCCCAACACGCCTTGGGTGTTGGGTCAACTTAGTTCAAAATACGCTAAATTAGGGATTTGGTTTCGCTCTACGCTAGTTGACTAAGAGTGGCTTTTGAAAGATCGGGAACCCAAGCGGACAACTTAGGCTAGAATTAACGACAACCATTGGACGCATGACGCACCAATAAATTATCGATCCTTCCGAAAAAGGGTTGAGTATAAAAAGTCCGATTGCGGTTCCGCAAAACCATCCTTTAATATACTATACATACGAGAGAATATGCCATGAAATGCAATAACAGTTATATCAATTTAAACACATTTAGTGCAAATAAACAATCAGCAATTAATAACAATCAGTCAAATACGCCAAATCTTATGGTTAGAACTTAATTAAGTCCCCAGCGAAGTCGCCATTTCTGTTTTATTGAAAAAGATATATACAAGGAAAATGACTGAGTTTTAAAAAAAAATCGATTAAACTTACGATTTAAGAGAAATCAAATTTCCAAAAGAAACAGAGCCGCCACTTAATTTTTAGTAAAAATCAAGAAAAATATAAGGTGTTTCAAAAGACTCAAACAGATAAAATCAATTGAAAAAGGGTTCGAGTTCAAATGTACATTCCGAGAAGGTGTTAGGCCCTCGAAATGTCCGTTAACTTGCGGTTGACCGACGGTTTGACTAAAATGACTTTGACTAATTTTGAGAAAATATTAACTAAGAAAACTCATTTCATTTTTTTTTAAATTTGGAAATAAAATAAACTAAAAGATTTTAAGAATATAACTCATATGACTTTCTTTTGGGGAATTTAATTAAATAAAACCAATTCAA
>JAJOOR010002027.1:0-28299 GCA_036250505.1 Solanum acaule | reverse complement strand
ACTGTGGAGGCATTACTTCAATAACACAGATGGACTGGTAACTACACCCATTATATAGTATTTGTTTTTTATTTATTTCTTTTGATGAAGTTGTTTCATTGATGGAATCAAGAAGATGCAAATAGTTCAAAAGATAGATAAGTACAAAAGTGATTTTGTAAGCTCCATTACAGGGGTTCCTATACTTAAGATAGGGAGCTATAAAGTCCAAAAAAGTGTCAGAGGACTAGCCTTAAGGGAGTGGCTTAGAGTTGGTATTTCATCAAAACATCTTTTACTTCCTTTCTGTCTATACACAACAAAAGATACAAGCAAGAATCAGTTTTCAGATATTGTTGATGGACCTACCGTCTTTCCAAGAACTCCAACACATATAGGATCCTTGATATTTTCAGGCATAATTGTACAGTGTAAAAAGAGGTGCCTGTTGGTTTCTATGCTTTGCTGACACGTATAACATCTATTGATTATAGGGATACTCCTTCTGCTAATATTCTCTTGGGACAAACATGCTTCAATCAGTCTGTCCAGCTGAAACAAATCACTTTTGGGGGTAACAAGTAGCATTGTTTTCCAAATTAGTTTCATCTAGATGGATGCAGAGATGTAAGCTGTAATCCTTTTGAAGGGGGACAACATTTTTTGATGTAGTATACATGTGTATATATAGACTAATGTTACCATTCTCAAAAAAAAATATTAGTTTCCACGGTCAAGTGTCCACCATCTCATTATGGGCACAAATGAATGAATTTCATGCTTTAACAAGTGGAGATCATCAACTTTGCAGCTCTCCCGTCTTTCAAGTATGTTGAGTAGTTCATCAAGCTTCCAGTCCTGCACATTCTTTGGTTTCTATTTCTCAGTAGAAAATAGATACTCCCTTTGTCTGACACTCTTTCCTTTTTAGTCAGTCCCAAAAAGAATGACATATTTTTAAATTTAGTAATAATTTAACTTTAAAATGTTATTTTACCCTTTATGAGATGATTATAGTACACAAATATCAATGCTTATTTTTGACCACACGATTCATAAGTCTTTCTTTCATTCTTAAACTTCGTGTCCAGTCAAACACCATCACATAAATTGGGTTGGGACTGAGGGAGTAGTATTTGGTTTCTGCTCTTATTTGCCAGATATTTCTTTAGTTTGCACTCAGTTGCATCTAACTCCTGATATCACATAAACGCCTGGGGCTAAAGTAAAATTTTCCCTTGGTTCATTGGGAGGTAACATTGCCTAAAAGCACAGAAGAATTTACAAGTTTGAGTATGATGGGATTACTGTTTAAGGATCTAACCGTACATTCATTTGTATCCTTCTTCCTTCAACTCTTGGCGTCAAGTTTCTTTCCTTCTCCTTCTCATCCTCACCCACAGACCACACGGAAGGAAACAAGGGATTGAGAAGAGATGAATATTTCAAATAAGATAACACATGAATTTTTTTAATCAAAATGTTTGACTTTGGTGCACAAAATAAGCATATAATATTAAATGTATAGGCCCATTTCCCCATGATTGACAAAGCTTTATCAGCTCCCTTGTTTATGACAATTTCTTGTTTGGACATACTGTCTCTCTAAACTGGATACAGTAGCGCTTCACTAAGTGTTTTATCTTATACAGATTTATGTCGTCGACTCTTTGGATCGAGAAAGGATTGGAAAGGCAAAACTAGAATTTCAGGTTTTTTACTGAACATTAATATTATGGCTCGGACTTCTTTGTTGGTGACATTATCTAATGGCCTTTATCATGTGTTTTCAGGCCATCATCAGAGATCCATTTATGCTTAATGCAATCATCTTGGTTTTTGCTAACAAACAAGACATGGTAAGTTTCTTTTGTTCCAGTATGTTTCCTCGTCCACATAATTTAATTAAATGCTTATTTTCTATTTTGCTCTTTTTACTGGTCTTTAGACAAAGTTAGGCTAAAACTATTAAATGAACCCACGAAAATAGAGGTTCAAAGGTATTGTGGGTGCTATTTAGCAATTTATCATTTCCATTGTTCTAGACTTTGAGATGTTCCCTGTGTAGTGTGTTAACTAAAGTTTCCTGTGCACGAGGATGATATACCTAAGGCCTCAACTCCTTGATTATTGTAACCTAGCTACGCCCATATCTCATAAGATAGGTTCTACCTAAATCTAAGCAGACTTAACGCATGTACTCTGGTTCTTGATTAGTGAAACCAAACTGGTGTCTTTTTCTGTATTCTCCGGTAATTAATGTAGGTTAATATGGTCTCCAATGAACAAGTGCACGCAACTGCCCTTATTTCTCTTTACTGCTTTCCAATTTGACCAAAGAAACAGCTCATTCTTTTTTCCTTTTTCTTTCTGTCTTTTCAATAAAACCTTCAGAAAGTAGACCTCCATAATCATTGCATTGCTTGGCTCCATCGATATTGTAATACTGGCTGCTGATTTTTTGTGGCTGGGTGAGCTTCTTTGTAAGTGTTTCAAAAGAAAGACAAGATTTTTGTCACTTAAAAGCAATAGGGCACCGCGAAGCAAGGGATCGTGCCTCTAAAAGGTGAAGAAGTGCAAAGAAATCTATGTGAGAATTTCTCATTTCTTTAGACCTTATAAGTAAAAAAGGGGGAAATTTGAGTGACATCTAAGTTTCAGCCTTCTTTTCCCTTCCTGCTTCTAGTGTGTGAGGACTCTTCTTCTACTTCGGTTTCCCCGAAGCTTCTTTAGCTCTCTTCTTTTTCTTCTCTTGATCTTTTCTTCTTCTGCTACTACTTCTCATTTTCTAATTCAGTTCTCTTTTTAACTATCTCTCTTCCTACAATGGTTTTCCTCTATCCCTTACCTGTTTACTCTCTCATTCTTGATTATCCATTTCCTCACATATGGGGCTATTGTTAGGAAATTTAAAAAGAGAGAGTACATAAAAGAAATCACATAAAATAATTTTTCTTTAAATTTTAAATGAAGAAAGCTGGTTATTGTTGATAAAGCAATAAAACTATGATGTATGTTAAATGATGCAAAATAATTCTTTCACTACTGATTGGCTGAAAATTAAATATATTCTGTAATTGGAACTTTTTGTGGATTTGTCGATATTAGCTTCTATTATGTTGAATAGTGGTGTTGGTATTTAATATTTATACTGTAATGTTAGTAATTACATGCTGAAATCAGCAACATTAACTGCAATATGTTTGCTATAAATAGTATTTATATGTTAGGTAACTTTTTGTATTTATTAATTGTGTGCTTTAAAAAAATTTGTGTCTTGCCTCTCACTGCTCCCTTAAAATCACAGGACCTTTTTCGGTTTGTTTGCTCTTTTTTGCTTTTAGAAACACTGTTCTAGATATATCTTTTACTAAAGTATCCCCTTAATGGCTGGTCGCTTTAATTCACTACTGATAGCAAACCTCTAAGTATTCTTGTGAAAATCCTAAACTAGTAAAAAAACAAATGATTATCTTTAAATGTGCAATTCTTTCAACATTGAATAAAACTTCGGATCCAACAAAACTATCAAAAAGAAAAAAAAGATCTGGATCCAACAAACTTGCATTTAATTATGTTTTAGCTACCTGTTGTGTGCACCAAGGTTTGTCCTCTGGTGATTTTGGGTTTTTATGTGTCACATGAACAGTCTATTCCTGTCTAACTGTGATCTGAGAACTTACATACCATCTGAAATGAGAGGGTTGCTCTAATGGTAGAGCCCTTCACCTGACCATTTGTCTGGGAGTTCGTATTGCGTACTAGGGGAAAAAAGTGGGCAACTACTGCTGATTCGTAAAGCTTGGTGGGGGTGGGGTGAGGATTTTTAGCGGATAGGGTAGATTTTAGAAAAAACCATACCATTCTGCAATAGAAATTGATCTCTCTGTCCTTGTGATGTTTTGAATCATAAAGTCAGTTTTAGTTCACTCTTGCACCATCACCTGCTTGATGGTTTCAAATCTGCTGGTTGTTTGTTTTTCTAATATCACTGTCTTGCACAGCTTCATCAACAAAAATGTCTTGCACAGTAATCATTAGGATGAAAAGTTGTACAGTGGTAGGAGAATTTAAAGATGGATGTGATGGTTCCACCTAATCCTCTCATTTGGTTAGGAAATGAAGGTGGAAAGTGTCTAATCCCTCAATAGCAGTTCTTTCAGACCCTTCAACACTGTATGGGAAGTGGGGACGAGTTAGATCTCTTTTATTTCCCTGCTAATCATACCAAACATACAAATTATGATGAATGTTTCATGTATCACCTAGTAGCAAAAAATTAAATTTTCATCTATCAACATGACATTTCCACCCTTTTAGTGTTGGGTAGAACTTTTATCTTGAATATCTTTTTTGTCCAGAAAGGAGCAATGACACCAATGGAAGTGTGTGAAGGCCTTGGTCTCTATGAGCTTAAAAACCGAAAATGGCATATACAAGGTACATGTGCTCTTAGAGGGGATGGCCTATACGAGGGATTGGACTGGTTAGCCAGCACTTTAAAAGAACACAAGGCCGCCGGATTCTCTTCCATAGGCCCTTCATCCTTCTGAGTGATCAGGTTTAGACCTAACCTGGAAGTCTTACACAGTTGTAGCTACTATCCATAAGCTGTTTATCTAACTACCAAAGACCTTTTGCAGGCTTACTAAAGAACTTGAACCTCTTTTTCGAGGGGCATCACTGAACATCCGGCTATTTATAAATTGGAGGATCATGATCTCGCGATGACAGTGTTTACCCTTCTCTTCTTAGATCTGTGTTTTTAATGCTAGTGGAGCAGATAAGGCACTTGTTTCCTTGATCTAGTGTGATTCTTGGTCTTTGATTCTGTTGTATATTTGAAACCTGGGCCTTGCAGATTATGTTAACCAGACACTATGAATGCTTCTGTTGATACCGACTACAGTATACTTCCATGTGAATATGGTGACTAATCATCTAGTCTACTGATGCCCAACACAAGATTTTTTGTCTCTATCTTTCATTGTGCCAGTTTTGAGTTAAATTTCTTTTAACGCAATTAGTTCCATATTTGTTAAAGTTGTGGTGGGTTCTCTAAGCAATGCCAACAGTAAGTTCTGGAGAACGAAGAGCAATGCCATTGTCATTTGAATTCGAATTATGTATGAATGGAGATATAAACTTACCTTTTGCTACAATATTTGCTGTCATAATTTAGATTGACCAGTTTCACCAATAGAGAAATACTCCCACCGTCCACTTTTAATTGTCATATTGCACTTTTCAAAAGTCAATTTTGACTAATTTTCAAAGTTAAGTTAGATTACATTAGTTTGATATTTTAAACAAAAAAATTAAATATTTTAAATCTATACGAAAAGTATTATAAATTGTAATTTTTTGTATATCAATATGATGAAAAATACATTGTAAAATGTTAATCAAAGTTTGATTTTAAAAAAGAAAATTGTGATGATTAAAAGTGGACGGAGGGAGTGTGTAATAACAAATTCTTTCTATTTCTTATGTTTTGGATAGGACGAACAGGTCTACTCCCTGCTGATCCAATTTGCCCTTTTTAGGTTTGCTGGGATAAGAACCAAAAAAGAGATGACGTGGATTACCCTCACTAAAATAGGAAAAAAAGTTAAAAATTTATATATGAAATTTAGACTTATGTTACAAGTGAAAGTGAAAGTGAAGTGAAGTGAAGAAAAAGTAACTAATGAAATATCACATATTCACATTTAGAAGCTCATACGGAGAATGTTTATGTTTTGATCAATTACAATGCTATGTCAAAATATTCTCTATTTTCTTAAATTTAATGTCAAGTTAAAAAAACACAACAAACATGCACAATCTTTTGAAAGTTATAGATATATATACATGCACAATTGAAGAAGTAATTACCTTAATTTTAACTTCTTTTTTTTATGTATATAATATCAATATCTATTATTATTATTTTGCTCATATTTGTTCCCTTTTTAACTGATCAACTGTCACTCTCTATCATAATCATCAATAGAATAAAAAAGAAAAAAGAAATCACAACCACCAGTATAGAAAAGGCGTCTCACTTTGTACCACACATTACCTACTGTTAAATCACACAAATCTCATGTTGAACTCTAATTTTCATGGAGTTTCAATTCTTTCACTTGCTTTGATTTGATTCCATTTTTCGATCAAAGCAGAGATGCGTTCATGCCAAAATTCCACTATGTTTTGCCACAGACGTGCTTTGATTTTGCGTAAGAATCCGTTGTTGCTGTTTTTCCCCTGTCAAGGTCTTCGTAGAAATGTAAAATTCCGATGTGTTCTCGATCAGATTGTGCCCAAATTCACTGTTTCATCGTCGTTAAGCTCTGTGTTGACTTCCGGCAACGCGATTGCTGCGGCAGCGGCGGTCAGTGGTGGTTCCGTTCACGGAGCGGTTACGTCGGCGATAACGCAGGTTGCAGTCACCGCGGTGGCGATTGCATCCGGAGCTTGCCTTTCTACTAAGGTCGATTTTTTGTGGCCCAAAGTGGATGAACAACCTGGTGAGCTTCTTCTTCCTGCCTCTCCCTTTTCTTTTTTTTTTTTAATTTCTTTTTATATAAAGTTGCAGAAGAAGTATATATTCCGTTAGAAGTAGTTGCCCTGTGACTGCCGGCAGTTTTTGTTTTAGGAAAGCAACTTTGACTACAGTTGGATTTTAGAAGAATTTTTGTGTTCTGTTAGACTAGAAAAAAGTATATCAATATGGATTACACCTTTTAAGTTCAATGACCTCAGGGGACAGTAACAGAAGTTTGTAAGTTGTAGTAGACATCTTTTGCCGTTCCTATGGAGCTTTTTCGAGTTTTTGGCCAAAAACATCCCTCAACTATACTCTATGTTTAAACCACATCCTTGCACTATCACAATGAACAAAAAACATCCCTCAATTATCTTAAAAATGGCAAGATTCATCCTTTAATTAGTTTTTGTCAAAAAAACTAACGGTTGATCAACCTACAAATCCCCTATTTTGTTTGCTCCCATTCTTCTCTGCTTATAGTAGTAATAGACAATCCTAACTAAATTGAATGAGCTAGGAAGAGAGGTTTGCATCCTCAACTTCACAGTAGCAGCCAGGATGTCCCGTAAAAAGTGAGCAAAATATTTCAAGTAAAATATTCTTCGCTCTATATAATTACTGATCAGATAAGCAACAAAATATTATAAGAAAAAAATGTATAATTTTCTCTTTATTTCCTAGACAATGAGGGAATTTAAAGTATGAAGGTAGTCTATTTTTATTTTATTTTTGTTGATAAACATTAGTTACTGTATTTTTAAAAATATAAAAGTAACATATTTAGATATTGCATAAAAAATATTTTTTTTTATTCCAATTTATGTGACTTTTTCACTTCTTAAGATACAAACTATGTGAAATTTTTATAAATATTTTACTATGTATTTTTCATCATATTCACGTGAGAAGAATTACAACTTTAATATGTGAAAAACGCCACATATTTATCCATAGTTAATTCTAGCTTCATTTACATGTAAGGAAATGAATTTAACCGTTAGTTTCTATCAAGAAAAAAGATGGAAGGGTGAATCTGGCCATTTTTAGGATAGTTAAGGGATGTTTTTTGCTCATTGTGGTAGTAAAAGGATGTTGTTTAATTTAGAGTATATTTGAGGGATGTTTTTAGCCAAATACTCGAGCTTTTTCCTTTCATAAGTTTTCAATGGGAGCTTGCCCCTAACTTTTGCATGTATTACTGTCTGTAAACTGTAACTTTCTTTAGAACTATTGCTAGGGAAATCCTTAGATTTTATGCATTTTCTTAAAATGTTCAACTACTCTAGTAAATAAGCAGTTCTCACTTTTTCCTTCTTTTGTTGCTTATAATATGTACGTTCTGGACTTTTCCCTCTATAGGATTCATTGAAGTGTAAGATTTATAGCATATGAGGAAGTCTTATATTCTATTCGATATATGGAAGTGTACGAATTATATGTGCCTGAGATGTCTAGAAAGGAGATGAAGAAGCTTCTTCAGTTAATGATCTGTTCAATGAATTCCCTCTATAGAATTCTATGAACTTGATAGTATACTATCGTTTACTTAGTTAAACATCGGACTGATAAAGATTATACACCATAACGGCTAGTAAGTAAGTGTAATTCTTCTGCAGGATCACTCTTGTTGGATGGAGTAGATGTCACTGGATACCCCATCTTCAACGATGATAAGGTTTACCATCTCAACTTGCACTTGTTGATGTCAATATACACATTTGCCAATAGTGCCCTAAATTCTGAATCTGTGAAGGCAGGTGCAGAAGGCTATTGCATTTGCACGAAAAGCTCACAATGGACAGCTACGCAGAACTGGAGAGCCGTATTTAACACATTGTATTCACACCGGAAAAATTGTAGCTGTCTTGGTTCCACCAACTGGGAAAAGGGTACAATTCTGTCTTTTTAATGACAGTAGTTTGTTCAACATCTCACATAACCTGAAAGTCTTTGTATCTCTCTACATATATCTAGTTAGGTTCTTTGTTCTCTTGTAATTTATGTTGAAAGTAATACACACACTGTATTATTTAGGTCTTCTAATTGAATTTGCACATTGTAACTGCTAATTTTTTTATAGGCCATTGATACGGTTGTTGCGGGAATTCTCCATGATGTGGTTGATGATACGGGTGAAAGTTTGGACACTATAGAGAGAGAGTTTGACGCTGATGTTGCAAATTTGGTAGCAGGTGTTTCTAGGTTAAGTTTCATCAATCAGGTACGTATGCACTATGATCAGTTATGGCGGATTTTAAGTTACAACTCTAGTTTCAGTCGTAGCTTGAAATGGTGATATGATTTTAACTCAGGACATTGCAAATATGAAACTTGTTGAGTCAATGCTATGCCTCAATTTAAATTCTGAAAATTGTGGTCCTTCCTAGCCGTACATCTATACTGAACAAGAATTGAATGCCACTGTATTTAAATGAAAGTAACCAAAAAGAAAGATAGAGATTACTCTTCTTAAAAAAATGTAACTTGAGGTAATACTTACAATTTTTGAAATAGAGTACAGTACAAAGGAAAAAGTTTCTCTTTTAGATGAGTGGAATAATGGACACCCCAAAATGGCCAACAGGATTGTCGATTCATGTGCAGCTTGGTTTCTTCTTCCTTGTCTTCTTCATAGTTCTCAGTTATGTCCCGACTTTTAAGTGAAATTTTCCATGCAGCTGTTAAGGAGGCATCGCAGGTTAAATGTGAATCAAGCTGCACTTAGCCATGATGAGGTACTTGAATGCAAATTAAGATCATTTAAAATATCTAATATGTAGACATCTTGCATTTTGTTAAGATAGTTGACCATTGCATAGAATCTGAAATAATGTGATGGCGTTTTGGAAAAGATTGATAATGTTGAAGTGTGTGACCATCTCATCTAAAAGCTTAAGTTGTTAGAGGCACACTTTTATTATTTTATTATATTCTCAACAGATAATAAGGTTAAATGTGAATCAACTATGATGAGGTACTTGAACACACATTAAGATCATTTAAAATATCTAATATGCACACATCTAGCATGTTGTTGAGATAGTTGACTGTTGCATAAAATCTGAAATAATGTGATGACTTTTTGGATCATGTTGCTAATAAGAGCTCTTCATTCATTCTTGTGTATTCTTTGATGTAGTCCTGCTACTTCCATCTTGCCAGCATACTCTTTT
Source organism: Solanum acaule (assembly GCA_036250505.1). Classification (NCBI taxonomy): domain Eukaryota; kingdom Viridiplantae; phylum Streptophyta; class Magnoliopsida; order Solanales; family Solanaceae; genus Solanum; species Solanum acaule. Next base: position 18,615 of record JAJOOR010002027.1, on the reverse strand, counting down.
CCGTGGTTTTTAACTAAAACTTAATGTATGAATAGATGTGATGACATCCAAGTCTTTTGTAAAGCAGTAAGTGATGTCATGTCCCTCAATCTCATATTTTATATTTGTTCTCACGTTGAGCTCTTTATTATATCTGAAGTTATCAAAGAAGTGTGACTTCTGAGTTCTAAGAGCAGCGAAAAAAAGGTCTTTGCACGTTCATTTTAGCATAGCTTTGTTTATTCCCTGAAGTTTGCTATGTTGCTCGGACTCTTCAAAAATGTCGATGGGTGCGTGTCGGATCCTCCAAAAATATTGTATTTTTGAAGGATCCAACACCGGTGCGGCAACATTTTTGGAGAGTCCGAGCAACTTAGGAAGTTTGTAGGTTAGTTATGCACTATGCTTTGTTCTTTTATTTCATTGTATGTATATTCGTGTACAGGCAAATAATTTACGAGTGATGCTACTGGGCATGGTTGATGATCCACGTGTGGTGCTTATCAAACTAGCAGACCGTCTTCACAACATGAGAACCATGTATAGTCTTTGAATCACTAGTTTTAGTTTGTCAGTTAGATTGATTTATGCATGTCTGTGTCCAATTGGATTTCAATAGTTAGGAAAATGTTCACTTTTTCGTTGTAGTTCTTTTACCCTTCTATTCTTTCTTTGCAAATCCTTCATCCTAAACGCTAAAGCATGATTCTAATATTGAAGTGGCTGATCTTTTGTTCATTGAAACTCTTCCAGATATGCATTACCTCCAGCCAAGGCTCAAGCTGTTGCTCAAGAGACACTGGCTATTTGGTGTTCACTTGCTTCGAGATTGGGGCTTTGGGCATTAAAGGCTGAACTTGAAGATCTATGTTTTGCAGTGCTTCAGGTGCGTTCATGTTTTAGTCATTTATGTAGAAAATGCTGTCATGTGAGAAGGCAAAATTAGTAACAGCATGAATATATAATGCAGCCTCAAATATTTCTTCGCATGAGAGCTGACCTAGCATCCATGTGGAGCCATCCAAACAGGACAGGCAATGCAAGAAAAATATATGGCAAATTCAGCTCCCTTTTGCACCAGAGAATGAAACGTGTGACCGCTGAGTACGAAGAACCCTCAGAAACTGATGAAGAAAACATATGCATGAAGGTGAAGACAATTCGAGATTTTGTTTCATCTCTATTTGTGAAACTTGTTATGAATGCATTGCAGTGATAATTAATTGATAATTTGGGTTTGTGGTTTCTGTTACCTGTCACTCTTCAAATGATCTTTATTCTGTCAATCACCATATCATACAAGCTCATATGCTTCTGCTTTGGTGATATTGTGTTTGCCTTGTCCCTATCATTTTTATGTATAACTTCTCAAAAGAAACTTCTTATTGGGATCTTCTAAAAGCATAGCTGATGCAAAATATCATTTGCATTTCTAACTGATACCAAAGTTGGGCGATGAAGCATTACAGGAATTGTGTTATTCTAAAAGTACAAACTGATGATCTTTTCTGAACTTGTAATTTCTGATAGAAAATTTAGAATTTACCTATTCCTGTACAGTCTATGATTCATAATTTTGTTTGAAGAAGTTGATAGTTTTACCCAGAACCTTTTCTTTTGCTCCCTATATGGGAAGAGGATCCAGTATTATTCATTCATCTAACAGTTTTTTGTCACCCTGTTTTCTTGGGTGGTTGGGGGAGGTAGTCCTTTATCTGTGTTTATGTCTCCTCCTGTAGTATTAAACAACTAATAAATTTGAGTCTAACTATCCTCAATCTTCAGGTTCTTTTGCAAGCTGTACTTCCTTTTGATCTTTTACAAGATAGAAAGAAGCGTACTGACTTTTTCAACAAGCTTGTGGCAAATTCAAATTTGGAGACAACACCAAAGGTCGTGAGAGATGCTGCCTTTGCCCTAGGAACTCTGGTAGTTTGCGAGGAGGCTTTGGAGCGTGAATTATTCATTTCTACCTCGTATGTTTTGCTCATTAATCAATGCAATACTTCTGGAATAAAAGAAAAGATCACATGACCTATCATAATGCTTTTTAACTTTGTACATCTGGTTATGTTGCAGATATGTGCCTGGGATGGAAGTCACATTATCTGGACGCTTAAAAAGCTTGTTTAGTATTTATAGTAAGGTAGAAGGATAAATTCATAAAGCACAATTATGCATAGTTATTTCTTGTTATAATTTATCAGAAAAGTGGAAAATCAATTGTGGACTTGTGGTGCTAATGATGTTTACTTACCAAGACTTTTGAGGTCTTTGTTGATTTATCTTTTTTCATTTTGCTGCTTCATAATCGGATATCTTCTCATGCATTGCTTCTTTGTCATATAGATTTAAAGAAAAAACTGACAATTTACATTTTAATTTTACTTGGCACAGATGAAAAGGAAAGAAATTGGCATAAACAAAGTGTATGATGCCCGTGCATTGAGGGTTATTGTCGGAGATAAGAATGGGGCATTACACAGCCAGGCAGTTCAGAGTTGCTATAATCTTCTCAACATTGTGCACAGGTGTATAGATTGGATATTCTTTTTTTGAATGTCACCTTTGTTACATGTTGTTGAATTGCATATGTGAGCAGCAGTGGTACTAATAGTGAGGAAATGATTTGTGCCCTTCGAAGAATCTGCACATTTATTAATAGCATACATATTATCTGCTTGTTTTAATTTATTTTTTAGATATCCTATAAACTTTCTCAAGTTCAACGGAACATGCATGTCAATATATGTGCTTATAGAGGTTCAAACTTGACCTATTCTGCTTTTCAAAATGTTTAGGCTATGGTCCCCTATCGATGGAGAGTTTGATGACTACATTGTTAACCCAAAACGAAGTGGCTACCAGGTTTGAACTTCTTATTTACTTCAATGGGTTACTGTTTTCATTAAGTTAGATTGGCCATCTTTGTGGCATAATCACTGTTCTGACTGTTATCCAACCTTATATTCTCCTCCTGATCTCAGTCCCTACACACTGCAGTACAAGGTCCCGACAACTCACCTCTGGAAATTCAAATAAGAACCCAGGTATTATATCCTCAAATCTTTCAGTCGATCATTGATATTGATGTGCTTTACTTTTTGGTCTTTCCTTTTCATTTACTTCTGTTAGTCGGTAGAGTGGTGATTATCATTATTTTTATCTAGCTCTAAAATGCTGATCTTGAATATTCAGAGGATGCATGAGTGTGCTGAACATGGACTTGCAGCACATTGGCTTTACAAAGAAACTGAAGATAAGCTGCCCTTGGTGACCAGTGTAACTGGTTCTGGAACAACTACACCCTCATTCTTCTCAACAGATATTGAAGATCAAGGTTCTATTGAAGATGATGGGTCACATAAGTATAGCTCGTTAAAAGTGGGAGATCCTGTCCTCAGAGTGGAAGCAGGTCACCTGCTTGCTGCAGTTATTGTGAGGTAGATCATCACCGAATTCATAATATGTATCTCAAATGCTTTTATTGTATGTGAATAGTTTTCTTTTTCACCAGAGTGGACAAGGGTGCAAGAGAATTGCTTGTTGCTGTAAGTTTTGGGCTAGCAGCTTCTGAGGCAGTAGGTGACAGAAGATCTTCTTCTCAGATGAAAAGATGGGAAGCTTTTGCAAGATTATATAAGAAGGTAACTTTTGGAAGTCTTATAACTTGTCATTTCAGAATAATATGGTTATTACTGGCAAGTCCTGTGCTGAATTGGCTAATCACTTTATGTCTGTTGGCCTGATTCATGTTTGGTGCAAGTTTCTACGAAGGAAATACTACGTCACATATCTTAGTAAAATCTCAAGCACTTCTCATTTTCCAATTCATTGACCTTGTAGAAAAGATATAGTTAGCTGACCTTGACTGCTGGATGAAGAAAAAAGCCTTATATTCCCTTTATTGATATAACTGATAAGCTAGCTATCACCCATACTAATCATGAAAATGCCTTAAGTTTGTTACCTGGAACTTTTCCTCTTTCATAGCTTCTTTCACCTTTGAAACAGACTGCTTGATAAATAATAAAATTGTGAAACCAATCTTGCCTCTTTAAATTACCTAATAGCTAGCTTGCTCTGACATATGTGGTGATAGTATTAGATAGGTCCATGGTATCCGTAGATTGAGATATTTTGGAGGAGGCCATACACATGCATATGCAAATGCAGATAGAGCAGTAGATCAAAATTACGGGTAGGAGGAAGAAGTTAATCAATTAAAATTGAGACAAGGAGAGACAAAATTGTCAGAAAAGAGAAATTTACCTTGGAGTATTGGCAAAAATATGTCCAGTTAATCTGCAGCTGATATAGCAACACTTGGGGTCTGTTTTGCATGGAAATTTACCTTGAAAATATTTCTAATCTTCCTATGTTTGGTTGGTCAGAAGGTTTTGGAAAACATTTCCTCTGGGAAAATAAGTTCCTTAGAAATCAGGAAAATGACTTTCCTAGTAGGTTTAGGGAAAACAAATTCCAGAATTGATATTTCAAGCTCATTGTCTCCTCTCATCCCCACCCCACCTCCACCCCATAGTTTTCATGCATCATATATAAATGCTCTTGGGGCAATGTGTTTTTAGCTCACTTACCAAACACTAGAAAATAAGCAAGAAAACAACACACACATAGTGTTCCTAATCAGCCTTTTTATTAAGTATCAATAAATTAGACTATACTATAGGGATGCAGGAAAAAATAAGTTCTTCTATTGTTTATCATCATCAACAACAATAACAATAATAACGATAATGATGATGATGATGATGATGATAATGGTGATCTAAGTTCATGTCTCTTCAAATTTCTGCTTACAACATACATCTGTATATCAGCAAATTTGCAGGCAAAGCAGTCATCTCTTAGTGCCTAAGATCATCATATTTTAACTTTAGGGATTACAACATGATTTTCAGGTATCTGATGAATGGTGGTGCGAACCAGGACATGGGGATTGGTGCACTTGCCTGGAAAAGTATACACTTTGTCAAGATGGTATGTACCACAAGGTATGGGAAGCCTCAAACCATGACATGGAAGTGAAATTCTTAGAATTCAAAGATAAACCATGATGTGATGTTTTTTCCTTCAGTACTTTCTAAAGTACTGCTTGAATATGTTCTGATACTAGGGTCAGCATAAGTTACAAGTCAATTTAGTAATCCCATGTGGCGTCAATTTATGTCACCTAAAATTGGATGTATGGAGTAGTTGAGGCTAAACAGTCAACATGTCTCTTTGTTCTGCTGGGATCCTGTAACAACTATTACATTGTTGATGCAGCAAGACCAGTTTGAGCGCCTGTTGCCCACTTTCATCCAAATCATTGAATTGACAGAGGAGGAAGAAAATGTTTACTGGGCTATCATGTCTGCCATCTTTGAGGGGAAACCTGTTGCCTCTGTTACATCTAACCCAAGTTTTGAGAACAAGCTGGGCTATAACGCTTCTAATCCGACATTAAGGGACTCTGGCATCAACAATAAGGTATTTTGACTACTAGTATATGCCCAAAGTTCAATAACAATATGATGAACTTGTTATGCTCTTATCTTATACTCGGGAGATGTAATAATGTCGTTGGTGATGATGAATGAAGTTAGCCACTGAACCATAAAATGGACAATACGCCTGTTCTTTTGGTCAATATCCATCAAATGTATGGGAAGAGGCTAACAAAAGGGCATCAGTACTTATCCAGAAGTAGTTATTCCTGGCACTGATCAGTGGCCACGACACCCAAAGTGTGACATGTGTGTGATATTCATTTGCTTACCCTTAATTATCCTGCTTTTCCTATTTTACCATTGTCTCACATAAGCTATCACTTTGATAGTAAATGTTGTCACAAGATAGCGTTTTGCTTCACGGTCAGCGAACGGTGTGGTGGGTTAGGTATTTGAGAAAAAAAGAAAGAAAGGGAAAAGATAGAGGACGGATTGATTCATCAAAGTAGTAGATTAACTCAATGGATAAAACTTAAAAGCTGCTTCGCGAGGTGTCTAAACATGAACCTTTTATTTTGACAAAGGTTGTGTAGAACATTAAACAATAACTTGATAAGAAAGCATTTGTGGGTCCTGTCTTTGTATATCTTTTAAGCTTTGGGTGATCTATCAATTCCTATGTCCTTCAATCTTAAACATGTCCCTCTTATGACTCTTTATGGTTCATTTAGCTGATGAATTCAGCTTGCAATTTTGAAAACCTACAGGTATATTTACTGAGGACAATGCTTCAATGGGAGAAGCAATTGCGCTCTGAAGCAAGTCAGCGAGTGGTGCTTGCTACAAAACCATATGAAGCTAGCTCCGGTTTGCTAGGTGAGGTGGTCATCGTATGCTGGCCCCATGGTGAGATAATGCGCCTGAGCACTGGTAGCACCGCAGCTGATGCTGCTAGGAGAGCAGGGTTGGAGGGGAAGTTGGTTTCAGTAAATGGCCAGCTGGTAGTGCCCAATACAAAGTTAAAAGATGGTGATGTGGTTGAGATCAGAATGTAGCTATGTTCTCTATGTTCAATCACGCTCGGTCTGTACAGCATGTATATTCAATCACGCTCACAACAGAATGAAGCTCACAACAGAATGAATGTTTTCTATGTTCAATCACGCTCGGTCTGTACAGCATGTATATTCAATCACGCTCACAACAGAATGAAGCTCTATGTCCTGGGTCAAGAGTAGTTCAGTTACTAGCTGCTGAGCGAAGTTCATTTGTTGTTCATAGTTAGGCCTTGGAGTGGTCTTCAAATTGTACATATTGTTAACTTAAGGCTCAAATGTAAAAAAAAAAACTCCTTGTGACCGTTGTACCGTTTAAAAAAAAATAAAAAAATTTCTTTACACTCTTGTGGTTCATTCCGTCCGATTTCACAAAACTTCCCTTTGTTTCTATTGCTTATGGAAAAAGATGGAGGTACTTTTTTTATCTTGCAAAAAGTTGATATATCAAACATGCTTTCTAAAATTATGTGTTGAAGTTTTTTAAATAAGTTACAAAAAGAGTTTGAAATAGTCCATTATGTATGGAGGTTGGTTGAAAGCCATTGTTTAAATGTACTTTTTGAATAGTTTTAGATTTAAAACTGTTTACTTTTGGTTTGGGTCGAATGTTGCCCATTAATTGTGATAAAATATGTCATCGAGGGATTTTACTTTATCATGAATCCATTGATTCTATATGACTTATTACTACTCCCCCTTTCACACTTTATTCGTTCATGGAATGGGGTGGGGGGATTAGATTTGACAAGATAGAAAAAAGAAGATTTACCAAAACACTAAAAGTCCTATAACATTTTAGAAATTGTAATTCAAAAATTATATTACACCTAAAAATACAAAAGTTTAAAAATAATAATAATAAAAAATACGTAATAGAAACTATAACCTTCAATTTTCAAGTATGAGTTTCCATTGATCTCTCCCCTCTCCCCCAACCACACAAATCACAACATATCAAATTCTCATCTCATTAAACCTAAATGATATAAAGTCGTTAAATATTTGACAAAGACAAATTTTTGAACCTATCCAAAAATTAAAGGATCATTTTGTCATTTACATTATTTTTCTCTCTCTGCCGAGCGGGAAAAGGTTTTTGAGGGACCATATCATATTTCAAATGCAAATCCACTTCTCTCCGTCTAAATCTTAACGTTTCCATTTTCTTCCCCAAAACCACTGTTCCCCTTTTTGAATTTCACACGCCAAGTTCTGCAGGATTTCATCAATAAACGGTAAACTCTCCACTTCTTCTCACTTATTTCGGATTTAGTAGCAATCATCAGTTGTTAGTAGAGATTAGAAATTGTCGTTTTTGAACTTGTAGATTAGAAATTGATTTGTATACTATGTTCTATGTTTTGAATCATCCCGTCAGTTCCGATGCATTTCGATCTGAATTTGTATCCGTTTTAATCCAGTCTAAACAACAGGTAGCTGATTGTCTGCAGTAATTGTGTGATTTTTTGGTTTTTGAAATTACTGCTAGGATTATACATGTTTGTATATTTGTGTCAAAATTAAGAAAATATTGTTTTCCCCCTCAGAATAATTTTGAAGATGGGTGTGGAGAACTACCATGTGATAGAGCTTGTAGGCGAGGGCTCTTTTGGGAAGGTGTACAAAGGGAGGCGAAAGTATACTGGCCAGGTACATTTTATTTTAGTGCTTTTGCTGGTTATTCTAATTATTTTTTATCTCTTACTTTTAAATTTGATTACTTTCAGACGGTTGCAATGAAATTTATTCCGAAACATGGGAAAAGCGAGAAGGACATTCACAACTTAAGGCAGGAAATTGAGGTATTCTTGTGCTACTTACCTTTTTGGTGTTTTTGCTTGTGAATATTCCTGTTCGAGAATCTAGGCTTACATAATGTGGTTCAAAAAAAATATTCCTTGGATTTTTTGGAGACGTAATGATTATGCTTGCTCTGTGATCTTAAGTTCTAATCTCTCTCAATTGAGTTTATGCCAGATATTTCTGTTTCATCTAGATTTTACTGTCTGTTGAAGCTCTGCTTGTGCTGTTTCTATTTTCTCATAGAGGTTATTCAAATGGTGCAGATCCTCAGAAAGTTGAAACATGAAAATATTATAGAGATGCTCGATTCTTTTGAAAGCCCACAGGAGTTTTGTGTCGTTACAGAATTTGCTCAAGTAATTGGTCTCCTCTCTCTATTTATCTCTCCTTCAAAAGTTAGAGCACAATGCCATCTGCATTTCCTCCAACATGCATAGAGACATATTGAATTTCTATGGCTGACTAATGAAAACTATCATATCTAGGGTGAGCTGTTTGAAATTCTTGAAGATGACAAAAGCCTCCCTGAGGAACAAGTGCAAGCAATTGCAAAGCAATTGGTAACCTACACAAAGTTTCAATTTCTTTTAATATGTACATTGCTTTCTTCCTTCAACTACTAATCTGCAGAGGAATTCCATCATGATCCCACATTTATATCTTTCTTTTTTATTTATTTATTTAACTGTATTTTTCTGTTCATTTTCAGGTAAGAGCACTGCATTATTTACACTCAAATCGTATAATACACCGTGACATGAAACCGCAAAATATTCTCATTGGTGCTGGATCTATTGTCAAGGTTAGTAGCTGAATTTTATGACTAATTTGTAGTATGGACCAATAGTTTCATGGAATTGTGTTATTGGATATTACATAAAACACAATTCACACTTTTTTTTCTCATGGATGTTATTCTAGTTATGATCTCTTTGTTAACCAGTTAGTGTTATATGGTTTTGCCCATTCAAAATGTTGTGATTTCATGTTAAACTGTAGTCAGTGGTTCCTCTTTTTGGTTTATGATTGTGTATGAGGTGATGTCTCTCCTAACATGCTTAGAAATTGAGTTATAGTGGAACAAGCATGAAACTCAATCAAAAGAAAACTGAACGTTGTGAGTATATTTTGACATCATTCAGTTCAACTGGCAGCAGTGGCAGAATGTTGACTGAAGGTTTGCACTTTGCACTATAGAACGATTGTAAGGCTGGCAATGCAATTTGGGACAACATATCCACAAGACGAGTGAGGCAAAACTGCGTATTTAAGATGGATATGCAATCATTTAAGGTTACAAATAATCAGCTTAGGCGAAAAAGTGCAATTATAGATAGATGATAACATAAGAGAAAGTCACTTGAAGTCTTGGTCATGTCCTACATAGACCTTTAGATGCATCAGTCTATAGATGTGAAATTATGATAATTGAGCTAAAAGGGGATAGATGTAGACCTAAAATCACATGGGAAGGGGTTGTCTTGAAAGGCATACAATTCCTGATATCAACACAGCCTTATAAAAAAAATATGGAAGAAAAAGATCAATAGAGGTGATACCATCAAGTTGGGATTAAGGTTTATTCATGTTGATTTCATTGCTTTAGGTCCAGTCCATTTGGAGACTTCTAGAGATTTGTATGCTAGTGAAAAATGTTGAGATTTCCTTACCTTAGGTCCAATTATTGAGCATTGCAGATGCATCAAAATGGAGTGAAATGGATGGTTAAGATTTTACAGATTATGATAGCCAATCCCAACTGATTCAAGCGTAGTTTTATTGTTGCATTGTCTTCATGCATTCACTACTTTTTTTTTCCAGGGATCTACTCTTATTTTAGTTCCTTGGGGGAACATAATTTAGCTTATTCATTGGTATGTTCTGTGGCTATATGACAACTAGCCTGCTAAATTTGTTAAAGCATTATTGCAGAACGAGAACTTGCGATGATACTGTAAAATGTGTTAGAGCTAGTTTATCTTGGTTTTTTTTGTGAATGATATGCCAGTGTATAACGTGGTGCTTGTTCTACTCTGCATCCAGCAGCAAAGATGTAACCTATCTTCTCATGTCTCCTCTATTTTTCTTTTTTTATTTAACAGCTTTGTGACTTTGGTTTTGCACGAGCCATGTCCACAAACACAGTAGTTCTGCGATCCATAAAAGGTGAATTTCACTTAAGTCATCATAGGATTGCTTTGTTTTCCTCAGTCAATAAATGGACATCAAGTGGTTGATACAAACTACTGTTGGTCTACTCTGCTCCTGATCCTCGGTTCTCTTTCATTTTCTTAGGTACACCATTGTATATGGCTCCAGAATTGGTACGGGAACAACCATACAACCACACTGCTGATTTGTGGTCTCTTGGTGTTATCTTGTATGTGACATCTACTTTAGGAATGTTTTCAGTGTTTTGAATCACTTCAAAAAGATAATTTGCGATTATTGGAAACAACTTTCCTTCTGGCTGGAGGGAAGTTTGAAGTCTTTCTTAGACGAAAAGAGCTCCTTCGATTTTAAGAAGAAAAAAAAAGAACAAAATTTACAGCTAGGAGGCATTAATAATTACAACCTTTACAACTACAACACAAATCTCCTGTTATTAATAATTGACCTTCTTCTTCAACGGTATTTCTCCTAATGAATTTAATCAACCGATTTTATGCAGATATGAGCTGTTTGTTGGTCAGCCTCCATTTTACACTAATTCAGTTTATGCTCTTGTTCGTCACATCATCAAGGTAACCAAGATTACTCTTGAATAGATTTTGGATCTAGAGCTGTGGTTGATTAGACCTCTAACTTGTAAACACACTTATGCTCAGGACCCAGTTAAGTATCCAGACAATATGAGCTCAACCTTCAAGAGTTTTCTGAAGGGCCTGCTTAACAAGGTTTCCCTCTATATAATTAAAGCCCTTACACTTCTATATTTTTAGCTTCCTACTTTTGATCTAGTGATCATTCTGTGAATCAGGTACCGCAAAATAGACTGACTTGGCCTGCACTTCTTGATCATCCATTTGTTCAAGAAACATTGGAGGATGTGGAAGCTAGGGTAATTACAGATATTGAAAAGCAAGCTACTTATTTTGAATCTTCCATTTTGGTCTTTCATTAATGGAACGATTTATCAAAATAACAGGAGATTCGTGCTGCTGCAGCTACTACAAAGGTATCTGATGCAACTTGGAGGGGGAAAGGAGATATTCAATCAACTCAGCTGAATGTTGCAACACCCGAAAGTAAGACTTCCATTCACATATCAGCATGCATGTCTAATTTTTCTTAATTCATCTATCTCAAGGGATATCATTGCAGGTAAAAATCATATTCAAGCTGTAAGTGGAAATGGAAACACAGGGAACCTTCAGACTGAGGTTCATTTGAAGAGTCCAGACGTCACAGTCAATGCTTCACCAGAGGAGTTCCCTGGTTTCTCACAGCCTGATGATATTGTACAGTCAGGTTAGTTGTGTTCAGGTCTAAAGAATAGGCTAAATTTTCTATTTATGTTATCATGCTGCAAAATCTTGGGGTTTCTATGTGCTCATAGACAATGCAACTGATATAACTGTTTTCAACATAGGCAACAAAGGAAGAACTTTATTCTTTTATTTCCTCTTTACTAATTGTAATTTGATTAAAACATAGGACCTGTATATAGTTAATCTTTTTCAAAAAGAATTAGTATTAAATCCTGAACTTTGAAATAATTAAGTCAATATCTCATACAAGAGTCAAACCATGATAAGTAAGGAATGGTGTAACTGTAACTCTTGTCATGATGTTCATTTAATTTTCTTTTTTAAATTGATTCGAAGTGGCTCTATAGTTACTCTCTTTGTTTCTGATTATGCAAGTAACTGAATATTTTCTTCTTTCGCACCACTATGAGACAAACGACCACCAACTGTAGGTTTTGCTTGAGGTATAGTAGCTCCTATCAGTTACACTGTTATCACTGACACTAGGCATTGAGTTTCCGTCTGTACGAAGGACAAACACAATGTTCAGCTTTTTGAAGAATTGTCTGTCGATGTTGTATGCACGTAATACAATATTTGTAATACTATTACTTATCTGAATTTTAGATGCACAGTAATAACACTTTCTTTCTCTGTCGGTTTCTTTAGCTCATCTTTCTTAGCTTCTTGTGACATTTGAATTTCATCGTAAGTTAGTTCTTGCTCATGCTTCTAACTGTGTAGTAACTAATAGTATCCCATTCATATGTTTCTGTTTATTTTTTGTGTTTGTTTCAGAGAGGGGAGGATCAAATAATCTTTACTAATTTTCCTAAATCACATCCAGTATTTTATAAATATCCATGATATATGTTGTCTTTTCAGGTTGTCAGGTTTTAGACCGACTGGAAAGCAACTCCCGAACAGTTACGGGTGCAAAAGTTATTGGTCAAGATAATGATTCATTATCAGCTATTTTAGTTCCGCTAAGAAACTTGTGTGATGAATCAAAAGTTCCTAGCAGGTAAATAGAGTTTTGTATAATAGGTATGTAGCATCTTATTTGATTAGACATGATATTGTATAGTTATTCAACAAGTAGGTATCATATTCATTACTCTCTCTATTTGTTTGTCTTACTTTCTCGTTTAGTCTGTTAAAAAAAGAAGGCCTCTTCCCCTTATTTGGAAACTCTTTAATTTCAACATCTCGCATGACATGTTTAAGACCACAAGATTAAAGGGCATTTCGGTACATTATACATATCTTTAGTTTAAGACCACAAGATTCAACAATCTTCTTTACTTTCTTAATCTCCGTGCCAAGTCAAACTAATACAAACAAACTGAAACAGAGAGAGAACTTGGTAGTTTCTAGATTAATTGTTCACCTTGTTTTGTGACTTTCTTACTGTCTAATTTGCATCCAATTGATAGCGTTGATGATATTGAGGATTTCTTCACCCTGCCACAATAATGCTATGAGAATGAATTCCATCTGCATGTTTGTAAATAATTAAAGGAGAAAGATTAATTTTCAATTTTCAGAGGTTTTGCTACTAGAGTTTGACTTTTTGTATCATTTATCACACCAAAGTTAGTAATATTTTATGGTTACAAGAATTGAAATCTTGTTGAAGTAAGTAGGCACACAATTGTTACTTTTGATATTACTAATCTGCTTGCTTCTTGCACAGGGATCACGATTTTGTCATATTAAACCAATCACTTAGAATCCTTTCAAACTTAGTTGCAGCCGGTGCAATCAACTCAAGTGGGACTCTTGATCAAATTATCTGTGTACTTCTTGGTTTGACTTCTACTGTACTTAAAGTCAGGTCTTCTAATGCAGCTGAATTGCTGATGAAGGTAATTTTGTGGGAACCATCCTCATTCACCAGACCAAATTTGAAAAGGAAGAAGTTTTGCCCTGATATGGGTTTCTTTCCTTGTGAACTCTAATTACACATCTTTTCCATGAACTTCGATGATATAGCTATAATCTCAAACTTTGCAGCTTCATTCTTGTCCAAACTTTAGTGTTAAAATAAGAAGAAAAACAGAGCCATGTTTCACTAGGACCAATATGCATTTTGGATAACATATATCCTTCAATACAATTTTCACTTATATTTCTGATCTTGTTTTGCTTCCTTAAAAAATTATGATCTTGTGGTCTTAACTGTTTTGCAGAGTTTTTCAGTCACCAAAAAAATGTTAGATAACTGTGGAGGTGCTATTGGTAGCTCATGTTTCGGGCATTGGAGAACTCTGCTTGAGTTGTACTCACAGGTTAGGTTTTTGAACATGGAAAACTATGCACTTATGTCAACTTGTATATTTGTTTTAAACTGTCATATACAATTATACAGGTCATAAATAATCTGGATGATGCTTCTGGTCGAGTTTTGTCTGAGTCAACTGGTTGCATTGCAGCTATATTGTTTCGAGTGGCTCAGGCTCTTAAAGTATCATCTTCTCCACCAACCCTAATAGGAACTCTGAAAGAGCTTCTAGACCATGCTAGCAGTTCTGGCATAGCAGACCTTTTGATTTTGTGCTTAGCTACATCAGGGTCAGGTTCCTCAAATTTACTGCGAGCTGCTGCTGAAGCCTGCAGGGCTCTTTGGTTGCTGGTGGATGCATTTGAACTTCTTTCTCAAAGAGAAAATAGATACCATTTCCCAATTAGCTCTTTGCGAAATCCTTCTTTACATCGACATGACATCAAGGACCATGAGCGAGGTCCATTACTTGGAGGAGATTCAACAAAAATAATTGATGCCATGACAAAAGCATTTCTAAGATCCAAAGCAGTACAACTGGCTGTTTATTATTGTCTGCATCAACGTCTTGAGGCTTCTATCTGTGGTGGAGTACAGGTGTCTTATCTCTTTGCTGCCATTTACTATGTTTTACCGGTACTTGCTTGATAAGTTAACTTGTTGGACTTTTGTGGATGTTTGAAGCACAGTAACTTGGATCTTCTATTTTCTCTGTATCTCTCCCTCAGTTTTATTTACAGATCACCAATGTCCATTTCTCAGTTAACATTTACCATCTCTAGGCCAATAATTGCATCGCAAAATGTTCTGGAACACTTATTAACTGACATTTGATGAAAGGCTCTGTGCTATTATTATTATTATTATATCTTTGGGCCATTGGCCGATAGTTAGTTGGTGGTCCTGGTCTTGCATAGTTAGTTGCTCAAGTACTTCTGTTCCCACTTATAGCAAGCGGATGCAGTAAAGCAAGACTGCTCTCTCCTTCATCTCTCCTATACACGACCTCTGATAATGTAACATGAAAAGGAAGAATAATGCATGTTAAAGTAGCAGGACAAGGTCCGTTGAGCTTGAATCGAAAATCAAGAAGTGAAGTACTCAATTCATGACACTAAAGAACCAAACATATATGAATCTAGTACTATGGCGGTCAAATTACAATAAAAATATCTGATATCAGTATCCAATATATAATAATGCTGATAATGATCCAATTCTTCAAAGTTGATATTCAAAGAACCAATCAGTTCTCATTAGGTTCACTTTGGGCACAATTCTTTAAAGCGATACCTCCTTGCTTCACTTTGCTGCTTTGGTTTAAGCAACAAAGCAATGACTTTTGATGACACTGACGCATACTCTTTGAAGAAACATCTAATTGGGCTATTATATCTCATCGTGAGAATTTACTCTGTTCTGTTTTTTCACATAAAAGTGCACCGTAAGTAGGTTAAGTTTTATGGACGATGAATAAAGTAGCTTATATTGTGTCTCTAGTCTAGTCACATGTCAAAATTATTAACTAGTGCTTCTTTTTTTCAGCTTGTTCTGAGGTGTTGCTTGCATAGTGGAATTGTTGCCACTATCCTGTGTGGTCTGCCTAGTTCTCTTCCTGTTACTACAGTCGTGAGTGGAGGAGGAGACGGCACTATTGTTTCAGAGCTTTTCTCTGTACTATCATCAGCTAAGAAATCACGTGGAGGAGAAGCAAATACCTTGGTTCTGCACTTAAGCCTTCTTCTTGCCACCATCGCCCAATGTCTAAAGGCATCAGGAAGGAATTCTGCCTTGTTCATTTTAACTACATCTTCAAGAAAGCATCTCACTCGGCTCTCTGATCTTGCACATTATTTTTCTGCTGATGTGCAGTCATTATGCCAACCTCATTCTGCATCTGCAATGCTAGCTCTAGCATCCATTCTGTCTCTTGAAACTGGCTGCACAGTTGAAACTACCATTCTTGACATAGCTGTGCCAATGATCCCTAGGACTGCCAAGCTATGTGAATACCTTAGGAATCCTGTTAATGAACAAGATGGAAGTATGTTTAGTGGAATGCTTTCACATTGGCATGGCCTAAGAGATGGATCTATTGGGTTATTGGACATACGACTGAAGAAGGAAGGACCATTGGCTGTGCAACACTCCTGTGCAAGTGGTATTCCACAGCTTCTTATTGATTTGTTATCAGGCAACATTACAGAGGCCTCTTCTGAAGAATCCAATTTATCGAAAGATCATATTGGGCTATCACCAATTGGAGTTCCATGGAGCATTTCATTGCTTTGTCAATGTCTTACTGGGGGGGTGTCCACTTTTCGTCATATATTGCTCAAGACGGAGCATGTCAAGGTCATATCAGATTTGATATTGGACATGCATCTTAAGCTAGTCAAATCTTGGACTGGACCTGGTGGTGGGGTGGATGGGGTTAGGGATACAATAAATACAGTTATAGATATTTTGGCATTTCCTTTTGTGGCTGTACAGAATGGTCTAGGTTTGCCATCTGCTACTGCTTCAGTGAATAGTGGGTTTCTCCTTAATGTTGGTTCACCTGGTGGAAGAGTTTGTCCTGAAGACAAGGACATGGTGAAAGCAATTGAATCACATTTGGGGAAGTATACTCAAATCTTATTGGAGGTTTGACTTTGCATCTTCCCTTCAAATAATTTTATTTAAAATATTGTGTACTTCAAGGATTAGGTTCTGAGTGTGGTTTACAGTTTGTTGGTCAAATTTCTTAAAGGATAATCATGGAAATGTAAGCATGAACGATCACAAGTACAAGCCATTGAGCCAAGCTAATTGCAAGTTGGGCATAATGCCAACTAGGAGTCATTATATGTGTCATCAGTATATGATTCTCCATATAGTTTTTAAGCTTTGAATAACCAAGTATGTATAACGAGACTGATTTCCTAGCATCATTCAACCGCATGGATGGCACACATGGTCCTCTGTACTTCACCTTTTGTCCTCTCTATAGGAAAAATTAATGAGATAACACATCCTAGTATAACATTGGATTGGATAACTCATGATAGATATGCTATGTGCTTGCAGGTAGGAGTTCCAGGCATTATTCTTCGGTGTTTGGAACACATGGAATCCAGAGATAAAGCGAGACCTGTTGCATTTCTTGCCAAAATGACAGCACACCGACCTCTTGCTGTTCAACTATTGGGTAAAGGATTGTTGGATCCTAGAAGAATGAAGTCTCTACTTGATGGTTCATGCCCTGGAGAAGTTGTTCTGGATGTTCTTATGATTGTTTCAGATTTAGCTCGCATGGATAAGGTCAATTCTTAACTGCACGTACTCTCTTAGTTGATTGATGGTGAACTTCAGTGACTTTTAATTCTTTATTGATAATGTCATTGGCTGTTTAATCACTTAAAATGTTTTTGATACCTCCTCTACTATTCATGAAATTTTTAATTGCAATATGTGGAAAATAAGAATATATGATCTTTAAAGTTGGGTTTGTATGGTCATAGTTAACTAAATTTGTGAAACGTAAGTTTGAAGTTGGTCTTCATTTTAAGTGATTTTAACTGTTAAGGATTGTTTAGTTTTTGTGTTTAAAACTGTTATCTATATCAAACGTGATATTATAGTCTAGTCAAGAATTTTAGTCTCCAGCCTTTCTCATGGGAAGCAGGTCATATGTTTGTTTCGGTATTTAGGGAGTACCTTGTAATTAGTGTGACATGTTAAAACATCATTCTATGTTGTGGACTCATTTATTGATACTTATTCGACAGAGATGTCTGTAATCATTGAAGAGCTTGATTGTACCACATAAGTTTTCTCAACTATGCTGACGCTGGTTATAACTGTCATATGCATCCAGGCCTTCTATGAATACGTTGATGGGGCAGCTATCTTGGAGTTTCTGAAGGGCTTCCTAACTGATAAAGATCCTAATGTGCGTGCCAAAAC
This sequence comes from Solanum acaule, assembly GCA_036250505.1. NCBI lineage: Eukaryota > Viridiplantae > Streptophyta > Magnoliopsida > Solanales > Solanaceae > Solanum > Solanum acaule. Next base: position 620 of record JAJOOR010002027.1, on the reverse strand, counting down.
ATGCAGTGCTATAGGAAATATGTGTCGGCACAGCTCCTATTTCTATGCATCACTGGTAATCTTCCTGAATAACCTCTGGTTTCATCTAAATCTAGTTTAAACCAAAATGATCTTTCTTTTGTAGTTTTAACATTACTTTCTATTGAGGTTTTGCAGTTTAGAGTTTGTCCCTCTTCAACTCATTTCATTTAAGACATGAAATTGGAATTTTTTTATTTTTTTTTGTCTAAGAACTCAGAAGTCAAGTTTCATTCAAATTAGTTAATAATTATTATAATTCTATATTACTCTTCAAACTCATAGTTGTTCTTTTTTCCTATTTTGTAGGCAAAGCGCGGTATCATTAGTCTTCTCATTGACCGATGTGCTGATTCTGACAAAAGAACGCGGAAGTTTGCTTGCTTTGCTGTAAACCTTTTGTTTGCTTTCAAACTGTTTGATAGAATCAAATTCCTTTTTAATCTCAATCAAACTATAGTTATGAATTGTTGGCTGAGGAAAATCTTTCTCCATTTGTAGATCGGCAATGCTGCCTATCATAATGAGCTGCTGTATGATGAGCTCAGGAGATCCATTCCTCAGCTCTCATATCTGCTGCTTTCAGCAGAGGAAGACAAAAC
>JAJOOR010002026.1:0-43618 GCA_036250505.1 Solanum acaule | reverse complement strand
CCCCACCTCTACCCCCCTCCCCCCACGCCACCCCCCACCCAGGCCTTCCCAATCAATTTTTTTAAAAAAAGAAAATTATTTTTGTAAAATATTTCAAATTTTAAAAAAATAAATCATTTTACGCCACCCTACCCTTCCCGCCAGTTGCGGAGCCAGGATTTTCGTCAAGGATGTTCATACTTTAGGACAAGTAAAAAAATAAACCTTGTTGGTCAGATTATAAAGAATGGTTACAAAATAGTCATAGCTCAATTATTGATTTCTACATAGTGCTCCAAGTTGTTCATACTCTTTACTTGTTCAATATCAAATTAACCAACTATCCAAAATAAAAATTCTTAAAACGGAAACTTACAAAATATCAATGGTTCTCGAGTGCAAGTTCCGCCCAGGGTGTAGGCTCGAGGCGTGACAGAAGACTAATTCTAGACACGTGCATTGCATGTATATCTCTGACAATCAATACATACATTTAAAATGTAAATATTATTAAAATATGTGTGTGATATTCAAAATTAAATTTGAAAAGAATAGAACTCAAAAGATAATAGGTGTTCATATATGTCAAAGCAATATCGTAGTTGAACTTGAAATGAATGGGTAAAACGATTATTATATGTTAAATTAATTTTTGAAGTTACAATTTGGTTGTGACTCTTTCTATAGAGTCCATTCAGTATAACAACAAATAAAAGTCTCAACTAAGATATAGTAACATAGTATGGGTTTTTAAATGTTATTTATTTAGCGTGAGTAAAGTTATTTGACATAGCCTTTGAATGAATATATATGTATCGTGATAGTAAATTTATCATGGACTTATTCAAAATAAAATGGATGCTTATTATCTATAATTATCCATGTGTTTTTTGGCACAATAAGGTTATCATGCAAAACAAACTCTACACCTTTAATAACAACATAATAACATTCTTAAACTTATAAAAATGAGGATAATAATTAAAAAATAAAAACTTGTGAAATAATAGCAATATAAAATAATATAAGACAATAAATATATGAACAAGGTATATGGGAGATAATGCTTTCTTATTTCTTTCTTATGTACTTTTCGATTATACCTGTTATAAAATAATCATCGCCTATTTATAGTACAAAATGTCTCTTCAAAGTTACATGAAGTTCATTTATTTCGTACATGAACTTCAAAGAGAGTTACAGATGACATCCACATTAATGCATTTATAGTACTCCCCCTTGGATGTCTATAGATAATATGCCTCGTTAAACCTTACTTGGAAAAATCTAGTGGAAAAAATCCTTGAGTGCTGCCTCATTAAAAACCTTACCAGAAAAACCTAATGGGACAAAACCTTGGTTAAGGGAAAAAGAGTATAGCGCGTATTTTACTCCCCCTGATGAAAACTTTATTTGATATCTTGGAAACGACACAATTACTCCCCCTAATGAAAACTTTATGAAAACTAAGGCAGTTAAAAATACGAAAGCAGATTTAAATAGCTATAAAAATGGAGTCCCTATAAAAGAAAAAGCAAGTGCAGTATCAGTACACAACCACAATGTACTGGTAGGATCACGCGGCTATCCCAACAAGTGAAACACATGCAAGTAACCACAACATTATAAAACACGCATATACTGAACATATACAATATTAGTCATCTTTTCAGGATCAATATAGCATCCCACATTCTCAATAATACACATTAGTTATCAATTTAGAGCAACATACAGTCTTCCAATATCAATCATCATTAGTTATGAACGTAATCATCACAAGTAGATAAACAACACAATTCAATGGTCTTCTCACAGAACCCAATTCAATTGTCCTCTCATGGAATCCACACCCAAACTGTTAGCATATCGAAACGTGGTACCCGATCCAATGTTTATGCCGGAATATGGCAACCGATCCCATATTTATGTCGGAACATGACAACTAATCTCATATTTATGTCGGAACGTGGCAACCGATCCAATATTTATGCCGGAACGTGACAACCGATCCAATTAACAAATCACAATCACAATGTATATTCTCACAATCATACAACAAGAAGTGATTCATGACATACAATTATTCAATTATCCTCATTTACTATTAGGGTGATCAATAATGCAACATTCGCATACATACATGCATTATAATGAGCAATTACAAACATATATCACACCAACATGAAATCACAACCATAACCTACCTCGAATCCAAGCTTGAATCCCCTAAGGCACTTGAATCTTTCCTTTTCGGATTCTTCCCGCTTGTTCGTGGTCAAAAAATATACAATTAACGCAAGGATCAATACACGAGGCCTAATTACTCGGATTATAATCAACATTATCAACCCTAGGCCAACCCAAGATCCCAATACCCAAATTAGGGTTTTTTCCACCATTAACTTCATATCAAAACCTTTCCCCAATGATAATTACCCAAGAAACTACGTTCTACGGATCGAAATACGAATTTGGGGAGTGAAAACCTTACATTTAACCTCAAGAATGGTTTAAAACGATCAATAACTCGTCTGGGGTCGTTCTTTAGCTCTCAAAGTCGAAAAGTACAGAATAAAGTCATTTTGTGATTTATTTACGACCTTAAGTCACATCTGGCCCTCCACATCAACCCTTACCCCGCTACAGCCATCGCGCCCTGGTGGCAGAAATCCCGCCTCAACATCTTGCACTGAATCAATGAGCTATTTTAATAATTCCAAGACCCCCATTTCACCACACATCTTTAACCAACGACGCTAAAAAAATATCGTTCACGCTAAGATCGATTCCGGGAGTTTTACTCACTCAAATTCAATTCCGTAAAGTCGTACAGGTTCTTTAACGACTTATCTAACTACCCATGTAATAAAAATCATAAATCACTCGGTTGTTGTTTACATCTCTACTCTATTCAAATAGGGATAAACGTCGCGATGACTCAAAAAATAATCAATTAATTTAATTTTAAAAGAATTTAAAGAATAAACAAATTTTAAAGGAATCGCCACCTAATTTTAGGAAAAACTAGGAAACCAATTAAAAATATCTACGAAACCAATAGATTCTAGGTAAGGGGTTCAAGTTATTCCGAAGGAAAGGTGTTAGACATCCTTCGAAATCCACAACTGTGGGTCCCGACTGAATTCACTTTTTTTCAAATTGAGGAGGAGGTAAAAATAGTATACAAATATAACAAACATGTAATATACACAAGTAATAAAGTAAACAAGTAATATGAGAAACGACCTAATATTTGCCTATCGTCAACAATATACATAATAATGAATATAATATTCGAACTTTATTTGAATGGCTTCGATGAGAAGCGACTTCGGGGTACCTGTAAAAACACTTAGTAAAAGTGTTAGTACTAAATATATATGAATTAAAATAAATGAATCAAATAGTAACTTAAAAATAAAAACACGTCTTATTAACATGGAAGACCTTGGAAATCGACGGTAATTTCTTCATCGGCCATTTTGAACATATAAAATATATTAACTTAAACTAAATTTCCGTCTTTTAACAATGGGGAGGCCTCCAAAACCGACGAAGAGATTTTCTCATTGGCCAATTTCAACTTGTAACAAATATGAACTTAAAATAAATTTTCACCTTTTAAAATGGGGAGGCCTCCAAAATCGACGGAGAGATTTTCTCATTGGCCAATTTAACATTTACTACTAGAAATCAATTTAACAAAGAACCAAATGAAACAAAAAATAATAATTAAGATAACAAATAGTCTAAATTAATCCTAAATGTGGTTCTAACATTTTTAACAAAAGGTTTGCAAATATTTTCTATTAAATTAACGACAAATTACAGTGAGCAAAGAACATGGACATTCATCAACAATAATATATTAAAATAATGGAGATTTGAAACAACATTGATAGCCACCAAATGTAGGCAGCAACAAACAAAACTTATATATCCACCATAACAAATAATAATAATAATAAAAATGATAAAAAAAAGTAATACTAACTAAACAATAATAACAACCATTATAATAGAATAATAATAAAAAGCAACAACGGTAATATGATAATAAAACTAACAGTAATATATACCATTTAACAAATAGTAAACTTTAACAAATCACCATACGATACATTTATCAAATAAAACAAAACTAAACACATAAGTGTACTCATCCAAACAACATAGCAACAATAAAATTAGTCTAATAAAAAATAGAATATCAAAGGTGGTGATTCCATCAAAAATCCAAAATAACTCGAAATTATAAAAAAAAAATAACATGAACCATAAGAACCACAGTATCACAAAACAAACATAGAAATAATATAAAGAGGAAGCAACACAGTCAATAAAAAAAATATAAATAAATACTACAACATCTTAAAACAAAACCAAAGAAATTTGTTAGAAATTAGAACTAAAATAGAAAACAATAGTGATATTATTGGCGTTCCAAACCTCTGTTGGCAATCCTATTTTCGGATTTCACCAGAACGAAGCTGTTGCTGTTGCTGTTGGTTGGAGTTTAATGGAACTTGAAGCTCTAGTTCGCCGGAATGTGCAGATTTGAACACCTACAAAACAAACAAAATATCGCAAAAGAGAAAAGGGGAAGGGACTAGCGGCGTCTTGAGTATGTTTTGCTCCGATTCATCGGAGTTTGAAACTCCTCACCGGAGTTGCTGGTGAGTCGCGAGTTTAGCTCACTTGAACTTGGAAAAGAGGAGAAATGGGGTTTTGTTTGGGTTTCGGGTTTTAGAGATGGGTTTTGTTGGTTATTTTGCTGGAAGAAGGAGAAAACAAAGGGGGGTTTTGGTTCGGTAGATCTGTGGTAGCTGTTCGGTTGTTGGAAGAACGGAAAAAAGTGAAGGGGTTCTGGTTGTTTGCTTCTATACAGGTGGAGTTGGTAGCTGGGTTTTTCCGGAAAAATGAAGAAGAGGGAGGTGGGGGATCTGGTGGGGTTTGAGGTGATGGAGGCTAAGGGAATATGAATTAACAAATGTTAGGGTTTCACACCTTTTGGAATTTTTTTACCACCCCACTTAAAGACTAAGAAAATAGATTAAATAGAAAATTAAAAGCCATCTATTGTACAATATCATTATCTAAAAACCATGGGCCGAAATCACTAGTTAATAAAATAGTCGTATACGAAACTTATCTATATTTGAATGAATTTCTAAATTGTGCAAAATATCAAAATGAATATTAACAAATATAACTAATAAAATCAAATTTAAAAAATATAATAAACGTAACTAATGACATGTAAAAATGCAATTTTAAAATTAACTAATAAAAAAAATCCTAAATTTTGATAAATAAGGATAGTTATCGATAAACTTATTTAAAATTATACAAAAAATATTTTAAATTATTAAATAAATAAAACTTAAAAGTTACGAATTTTGAAAATGTTAGGCATTGTTACCAGATTTCCCTACATCTTAATGACTCCGATTTCGTCTAAATCTGGACTAGGTTGGGAAATTTCAAGTTACTACGTAAAAGTTTTCTGATCCCAATTCTTCTCCATTGGCTTTTCCCTAACGACGGAATCAGGTCGTTACAATAGATACCAATTTACCTATCACTCGTCCCGAGTGATCAACTAGGAAAGACTGGCTAAAGTAAGGGTAGAGTAGTATCTGAATCATCGAATTACTGGGGATACTTGTCTTGCATGCCCTTCTTACTGAATCTCATTACCCCCTAAGGGTTTCACATCTCCAACCTCAAACCAACCAATTCAATACCTACACATCCTCTCTTACAATGCCTCAATGAAGTCATCTCAACACTCGAATAATAAATATTATTGTATGTAAAGTTAACTAACAACAAAACGATTTCCAACAACCACCAAAGTTGATTGTACACACCTCAGCCACTTGTTATCAAGGATCTTGACACAATCATCAGGACTAATCCTTTCTCACATAAGCATGATAACATTCTAAATCAATACTCGCTACAATTAGAAGTGAACCTGAACCAACCAACACACACTCATAATACTCAACCAATCATAGTTCTTATCAACATCTCCTTCTCACAACATAAATTTCCATGATCTTAAGTTACAAAATTTGATCTTTAGACATCAGATACTCATCGAGGGATATGTCCAAGCAGACAACCCTCTAACCATACTATCGAATGTTAGATTTAGCAATTATGATTGTAGATTACCCTTAAGAATAGTAAAATTGGACCCAATGATCCCCACATTCATCCACACACAATCAATACATGACCTCAACGACAAGATGACATATTAGATTGTCGGAAAACCATAAATACGCATGGTAGCTCTTCTATAAACTTTCATAAGCAAGGTGGTACATGTAAAACCACTGATATACCTTAACAACTCCAAGACAACACTAATTATGTCATTCGAAATAACCAAATATTCTCAATCTTCCCACTCAACCAAGAGAACATCGCAAGATTTGGTACCCTTGATCCATCACTAGGGATCCATCCAAAAAAGCGAAAACACACGAGAGCATAACTAGTGAATCATACTCACAATACTAACTACCATCATAAACACTTCGACCTTTTACCTTATTACAAACTAACACTTTTTAAATGAAACCTTTCTTAGGTACTTAATAATCAATAGTAATAAACTTTACGACTCAACCCAGGTGTAAGTCTTTTCAAAGGTTTAATACCTGATACAATTGACCATTTTTCACCTTGCTAATTCATCCCTTGACAAAATATATTGCCACGAATGTAGACTTACAATGAAATATGAATTGTAAATTCAATCGTATAACACAATCCCCTTATCTATCAACATTAGCTTGTACCTTTAAGATTCTTATGAATTCATAGATCTTCACTTATCATTGATCGCATCTCCATCGATCTTACAATATCCTTCGATAAAAATTCAATCATACTCATTACAAAACTCAAAAACAAAAACAAGAACTTATCATCACGCTCAAGCTAATATCTGCACAATCCTTTCTCAAGTCTTTTCAATAGTTTTTAACCCATCTGATGGACCCATGACACTATTACCATAGTCACATCAAAACAATGAAATCACGCGTCTCTGAACCCAATTATCTACCCCTCTGCAGATACTTCTTTAGCCTTAAGAATCCAATAAAAATATTCTTGCTCTCGCCTCTCTCTAAAGGCTATACTACATTCTACTATATTTTCCTTCATTATAACTCTAGCCATTTAACATTCTATTTGGGTGGTTGCCTACTATCTCTTATAATTTTCCATACACCCATGTTGCTCACCAAGTATTAGAAAATCACAACCTTAGATACTCGTAAGTCGTAATTACAGTACAAATTCCGCTTAACCAACAATCTCATTATATATTTGCATCCCGTCACAATCCACCACGAACTCTTATTACTATTATGCTCTGTTAGCCCTGGCTATAACTATGAAGTCAACCTTTCCATCAACACGACACCTCAAACTTAGGTATACTCATTAAATTCAAAGGACTAACCCAATTTTTATACGCACTTTCTTACTAACATCTTCAATTTCCTCCACCCAAGTATACTCAATGGAACTTTTTTTTATCCATAAGCTTGTCATTCCGGTATTAATCAACTCCCTTATGGCTCAATATAAAATCACTAGTCCTCATACTACCCTCCCGCTTCTTAACAAGAATACAGGAGCACCCCACGGGGAAGCACTAGGATGGATGAACCTTATCAAGAAGCTCTTGTATTTGAGTCTTAAGCTCTCTTAATTCTGCTGGAGCCATACGATACGGAGGGATGGAAATAGGGCGAGTGCCAGTTTCCAAGTCAATGCAGAAATCTATATCTCTATCCGGAGGCATACCAGGCAAATCTATAGGAAACACTTCCTTTAACTCAGACACCACAAGAACAGACTCAATAGAGGGAGACTCAACCTCAACATCCCAAACATGAGCCAAATAAGCCAAACAACTCTGCCCTACCAGTTTCCTAGTCCGAATGGAGGATATGATCTTAGTTAGCTTAGGCTTATACACCCATTCCCACTCTAATCTTTCCCTACCGGGGATCTCTAGAGTTACCGACTTAATATTACAATTAAGCCTGGTATAATAGGGGGACAATCAAGTCATGCCTAAGATTATATCAAGTCAGTTATATCCAACATAACCAAATCAACCAAAATCTGAAAATCCATAACCACAACAGGACAACACGATACATATGGGTGACTATGACTAACTCTTCAACTGGGTTAGAAACATGGATGGGGGCATCAAGTATATCACAAACTACATCAATTTTCAAGGCAATTGAACTGACACCTACGTATAAGTAAAATTCGGATCAAACAAAACAATAGCCATCCGGGAACAGACAAGAGTAGCACTTGTGACCACTACATCACACCCTCAAACTCGGTCTTGCCCAGAAAAACATAAAACTGAGCCATGTCATCTTAACGGGCAACCTCCTTGACTGGATGCATTACTCCTCTACCCGCATTACCATTTCCCCGACCTCCACGGTCTTGCTGATTTCCTCCTCATATGCCCAGGTTCTCCACAATTGTAACACACTTGATAACTTAATGTAACCAAATAAGCCTCGTTGTTATTGGAGAGGTCGTATCCTGACCGTTCTTGATATACAATCAATCCATGAACTCGCAGTATAGCTTCTAACCTCAATTTGCTGAACACTAATTGGATTGCAGGGGTTAGTTCAGATTTGATTCGGATTTCATAAGAGATCTGGGAAAAACAGATGAGACGGCTGAGATTCTGTCTCGCCCTGTCTCGCTCTGGCAGGAGAAATCCCGCCCAAGCGGCCGTGACGGAAACATAACCTCTGCCAACAAGTTCTGGGGTTCCTCTCTTTTCTACATTTTCCCTAGATTTCCCGGTTATAACTAGGCATTTAAGAAAAATCCCTTTAGCTAGGACAATCATTATCTACCCCCCGGTCAACCCAACGAAGTACGCACTTTAGAATCCCTTTACATCGTTTCAACACTACCACACACATATCTCCAGACTCTCACACGATTATCAGTTAGTCGCAACGCACGTCCAGATTTCTCACTTACAAATCACATCATAATTTATCTAGACCCTTGCACGTAATCTCGTGATTACTTTCTTTCGCAATAAGTTTCACAACACTCAAGCCTTTACAACCTACAGATAAGTCCAAATTCTTTAATTAGTTCGTCCCATAGACGGCCATTACTAATCATCCATGCCTTATACGGCCCCTAAGGCCAAATACCAATTGGAACTAGCCCATGGGGCCGACCAAATCCTACCTGTTATTGGGGTAGGGTTGGGATAGGATTTTTCAAGCCTATTTAAAATTAGGGCTTATAAACCCGGCCCATATAAGCCTTTGGCCCTTGAGGCTTAATCGGGGCTGGGCCGGGGTCTGCTCATGGGCCAAAACTTTTTATTCAAAAGTAATTTACAATAATCTCACTAGTACATAATCTAATAATTTGAATACACGCTATGTTGTAATATTATGAATCTTCGTACCCAGATACATGTATCTCAGAATATATGGACTCAAAATTAGGTTAATTTGTTCTAGATACACTCTATCAAAGTAGATTCGTATGTATCTAGGATACATATACAGATCTCTTTAATTCCCTCACCTCATTCCCATCTTGCTTGTCACTCTCTTATCTCACTCGCATATCTGGTATGTGAGATACCTGTTAATTACACTAAATTTTTGCTAGTGTTATTAAAACAACACCATTGTTTGTCATATTTGATGTGAAAATCATCTCATTTTCTTGATGTTATAGAATTACAAATTTGAAGAAAAATAAAATAAGGGCTAGCCCGCCCCACCCCTCGGCCCTTATAGGGTTGGGTTGGGTTGAGCATTTTTAGGCCCTACCAAATGAAGGGTCAGCCCGCCCTAGCCTTTCAAATTCCTTTGCCCGCGAGGCTTGGACCGAGTGGGGCTGGGCCGTCCCTTTTTGACAGCTCTACATGCATTATAATGAGCAATTACAAACATATATCACACCAACATGAAATCACAATCATCACCTACCTCGAATCCAAGCTTGAATCCCCTAAGGCACTTGAATCTTCCCATTCCGGACTCTTCCCGCTTGTTCGTGGTCTAAAAATATACAATTAATGCAAGGATCAATAAACGAGGCTAATTACCCTGATTATAATCAACATTATCAACCCTAGGCCAACCCAAGATCCTAATACCCAAATTAGGGTATTTTCCACCATTAACTTCATATCAAAACCTTTCCCCAATGATAATTACCCAAGAAACTACGTTCTACGGATCGAAATACGGATTCAGGGAGTGAAAACCTTACCTTTAGCCTCAAGAATGGGGGAAAACGGTCAAGAACTCGTCTGGGTCGATCCTTAGCTCTTAAAGTCGAAAAGTGCAAAATAAAGTCATTTTGGGGTTTATTTACGACCTTAAGTCGCGTCTAACCCGTCACAACGGCCCTCACCCCGCTACAGCGGCCGCGCCCTGGCGGCAGAAATCCCGCCCCAGTGGCTTGCACGGAACCAGTGAGCTATTTTAATAATTCCAAGACCCCCATTTCACCTAACACCTTTAACCAACGACGCTCAGAAAATACCATTCACACTAAGATCGATTTCGGGAGTTCTACTCACCCGAATTCAATTCCATAAAGTCGTACGGATTCCTTAACGACTTATATAACTACTCATGTAATCAAAATCATAAATAAGTCACCCGGTTGTTACCAGATTTCCCTACACCTTAATGACTCTGATTTCGTCCAAATCTGAACTAGGTTGGGAAATTTCAAGTTACTACGAAAAAGTTTTTTGACCGCAATTCTTTCTCTATTGGCCTTTTCCTGATGACAGAATCAGGTTATTACAAAATGTGACTCCACCCGGGCATTAGAAGAGGAGGCACCGCCTTTATTTCCTTTCTTTTTGAAGGAATTTTGATACAGCCTGACAAAATGCTCAGGTGCCTGACATTCATTTTTCCAGTGACCTTTATGGCCATAACGATGACAGTGATCACCCTTGCCTTTTGAAGGATTATTTTGAGAACCCATATTGTTCTCCCTTTTGTTATGACCACCACCTCGACGATTATTATCTCGGCTTTTGCCTTTGCCATGCCCATACACATTTTCATGGTCTCGAATTTTGTCTTATTTCAGACTGGTCATGTGCTTCTACCTCATGTGCTTCCGATAATGGAGCACTTTCAGTGGGACGAAATTCATGATTTCTCATTAAAAGGTCATTATGCAGCTCAGCCACCAGAAGGCATGAGATCAATTCAGAATATTTTTGAAAACCCTTTTCATGGTATAGCTGCTGTAATATCATATTAGAGGCATGGAAAGTAGTTAGTGTATTTTCCAACATGTCCTCATCTTTTATAGTTTGTCCACAATTTCAATTGAGAAGTGATTCTAAATACAACAGAGTTATACTCAATTACGGTTTTATAATCTTGAAACTGTAAGTGAATCCACTCATAACAAGCCCTTGGCAATACAGTTGCCTTGAGGTGGTCATACCTCCCTTTCAAACGTATCCACAATTTAAGTGGATCTTTTACCGTCAAGTATTCAACCTTCAGGCTTTCATCAAGATGATGACGAAGGAAAATCATAGCCTTCGCTTTATCCTGACCTGATGCCTTATTCCCTTCTATTATACTATCACCAAGACCCTTAGTGGTAAAGTGAATTTCAACATCAAATACCCATGAAAAATAGTTCTTTCCAGAAATATTGAGTGCCACAAATTCAAGTTTTGACAAATTCGACATGATGATAACTATCACAAAATAATTGAGTTAATATTATGATGTTGGTTTTTTTATATAATAAATGGTAAATTAATGTTCAAATAATAAAGTATAATATGATTATAAAATATATTATATGTTATATGATGCAAATTGAATGTCTCAAAAGCATGTAAACTCATGAAGTATTGAAACAGTAGATTTAATATGTAATTTTAATTGTTCTACAATATTTATCATTAGTTTCAATAGATATTAATGCCAATTTTTTTTGTAAGATCTTCAAGTCATATTTAATACAATAATATTCTTCTTTATGACACACCAATATACTTATCATAATGTAAAAAGATAATTTCGAATTAAGTAGGTCTTAATTGGTTAAAGACTCGTACTGATAACGTGTTGTGAAATTTTAGCAATATAAAATAATATAAGACAATAAATATATGAACAAGATATATGAGAGAGAATGCTTTCTTATTTCTTTCTTCTGTACTTTTCGATTGTATCTTTTATAAAATAATCATCGCCTATTTATAGTACAAAAATGTCTCTTCAAAGTTACATGAATTAAATAGTGTTCATTTATTTCGTACATGAACTTCAAAGAGAGTTTCTAATGACATCCACATTAATGCATTTATAACAAAACTTACTATATTCAAATGGCAGAATGACCTGGGAAACCCTTATACTTGGCTTGGATTGTCACCTACACCCTTCTACTCACAATTTTGCCAACTGAACACTTAAACTCAATAAAATTTGATATTTTAAACCCTTTTCTAGTTTGATAAATGTGCGTGTAATACAAACATCTACACATGAAATTCCACGTCATTTTTTAATGACACACATCTATGTACGGAGTTTCATGTCATTTTTTAATGACACATAAGATATAAAATATTAAAAAATTAATTAAATCAAATATCCTTTCTCTCTTCTCTACTCTTCTTCACACCCCCCAAGGTCCAACCCATGTTCCTCCCTCTCTTTCTTCTTCATCAGATTTCTCCCTAGTCCCTTCCACTCCCTTTTCGCTTCTCCACCCCCTCTTTTCTTCCTTCCTCTTCAGATTCCCTCTCCCTTCCATCTCTTCTTCAGATTTCTTTCTATGTTATTCCTTTTTTTTCTCCACTCAATTCGTAGATATAAGCAAATTGATAAAGTGAACAAAGAGATTAAAAAAAAATTATAACTAAGAAAAGCATAAAAACAACTAAAGATTTCACTGATTTAATGAATTGTGAAGCATATAAAAAAGAATTTTATGGTGTTCATAATATTCCCCAGTAATAAAGAAAGGGGCGAGAATTTTTAGTGTTTTTCTAGTTCCTTGACTTTTGGGTTTTTTCGATTTGATGTTAATAATGTGTCAAAGAAATTGATTGTATTGAAAGTTAGGATTTTGTATGAACTGAATTTTGTGGAGTTATTGCTTTTTGAAGGTGGTAAAAATGGGGGAGAAGAAGAAGGGGTGAGTGGGGTTAAGAAAGGAAGGTGGGGATGGGCAAGAAGAAAGAGGTGTCTAATGGAGTTTTTTTTTTTTGTTTTCTTATTTATTTATTTTAATTTTTTTTAATAAAAATTGTATGTTTACGCGCATTATATGCATGAAATTAACGCGTTTTTCCAACTCAACCAACAAGTTACCACATAGGATCAGTCAACGGGGTTTAAAATAGTATGAGTTAACAAGTACAAGTGCTTGGATGAAACTTGATGAAGTACGAGGATCCAGGTTACAATTTGAGTCAAGTATAAGAGTCTCTCCGATCATTCCGCCTATTCAAATTCATGTGCCGATAAGAAGTAACCAAAACAATAAACATCATTTCAAGTATAGAAATAAGATGCAAGACAATAATATTATTTTTTTGAATAAGTATAAAATATCCGTAAAATCAACTACCATATAAAAACGTGAATTATTCTCTTTAAGAAAAGTTTTTACCTAATTACAAAATAATAGAGAAAAAACAATACCGAAAAGTCTAATAATTATGAATAATGATTCCTTGCAGAATTCATACCTTCTACAATGAATAATATTTCGAACTATGCTGCAAGAAAATATAGCTATTAGAAACAACTATATAATATATTATTTAAGACTTTAATTAACAATATATCCATATACTTCTATTTAGTTACAAACGTAGTTTTGAAATTACAGACGTAACAGAATAATTAATTTTCGAATTTAAGTTAATTATTTATTTTTTATTTTATTTTCTCCTACTTTTGGGATTACATATGTGCCTAATTTTTGGAGATGATAATTATGATATTAAATTTTGTCAGTTTTTATCTCTCCCATTAAAGTTTCTAATACACGCATTACTGTGATTCTCTTCTCTCCTCTTCCACAATTACTGTGCTTATCATATCACATTTTATTTTTTTCCTTTTTCACGCAATCCATGTAAAGTAAAACTTTTTATGTTTCCAACAATTTGCTCTTTAGTTATTCCCTGTGTAGTTTATATTTTCTAGAAATTACACTCTTCTCCTTTCCTTCTGTACGCATCTTCATTTCTTTCACCATTAACCCATCTCTTCACTATTGTTAAAGTTTCGCTTTAGTTCATCTTCAATTTTATATTTTCATATTTTGATTTTGATGGATAGGAAGCCGCAAAAAATTTCTAGGCTTTAAGAAATCAGTTATAGTTATTGATAGTCTACATATTATATGTTCAAAACATTCTTTTGAGTTGAATACGTTCACGCAATCGCTTGTCAACGAAGGTATAAGAGAAGAAAACAAAATCATCAAAGGAAACAATGAATGTATTGTCCTTAGTTCTTCCTTAACTAACAAGGTTCAGCAAAAAACAGATTCAATTATTAATCCAAGTAGGAAGGATAAGGAGAAGGTGATTGAATCTTCGGTTTCGAAAAACTATCCTCATGATAGTGATTTCGAGGATGAAATTCTCATTGCCAAAAGATTAAGATTAAATATTGATTCTAAATCATCTGGAAAATCGTGTCAAAATATTGTGTTTCATTTTATAGTCTAACTACTTTTTTTTATTAATTTCATTGTGTTAATTACATTGTGTGAGGTTGGTATTTAATACCAACATTTCAATTTTTTGGTTAATTAGTTCTTTTAAGTTATGCTCTTTTTAAGTCAAGTAGTTGTCTTCAGATTCAATGTGTGAGGTTGGTATGTAATAGCAACATTTCAACCATTATATACCACCATTATTATGAATATATTTTATTATTACACCGCCATTTTTTTATGTGATTATTACACCAATATTACATAATTATGATTTTTGTATTTAATTAAATGAAGAATACATTGAATTATTTTTGTATATATGTATCAAAATGTTGTGTTTCATTGTGGTGTCAAACTATCCTTTTAATATAAATTTGGTGGTTTACAAATTTATTGTGAGAGGTTGATATATAATACCAACATTCAACCATAATATATAGCACCAATTATTATGAATTTTGTATTACATTTTCATCAAGAAATCAACAATGTATTAATATTAAATGCACTCACCAACATTACTACACCGATATTATGAATTAGCCAATCAATTTGAATATTACACCAATATTATAAAAATCACAAATTTTACAATTTTTTCTTAACAAAATATATTAGTCTTTACATTTCCATTTACTTATATATATAAAGGTAAGTCTATACGACAAACATATTTACACCAATTCTATAACAATTAATTCACCAATAATAAATAAGCCCGTCAACATTAATCAATTCTATAACAATTAATTCACCAATAATATGAATAAGCCAGTCAACATTAATCAATGTTGGATAAAAGTGCAATTAACATTCATAAAAAAACATCTGAATTTCAACATAAACCTAAAAGATTCAAATGCAGAATTTTCTTTGTAAGATTAAAAAAAGACAATAATACCCCAATGCTAATTCTGCTACGCAAATTTTGGGCAAGTTTTTTTGTTATCCCTGGGTGTAGCACATTTACTACAAGTGATCTTACTCCTCTAGAATTTTTCTTCGTTGAATCCCTTCTTACGTCGTTATTTGGTGGTCTGCCTGGTTATTTTCTTGCAATTGGCGGTATCATTATCTCTTCCAAAATATGCGATGGAATATCCCCAGTGCTTTCGCAAGGCAACGGTTCAATTGAAATTGCATAACTATTTTGAAAATTCTTATTACTATAATAGGCTGAACAGTAATCTTCGCGATATTTTTTTCTATATCTGATAGTTGCAACTGCAAAATAATTTATTAAATAAATATTATCACACATATCACATACAAATAGAATGGTGCTTTCAATGTATTCAAATTAATTTGATTTACAGAATGTTTTTGTTGTATGAAAATGCTAATCATATTTGGTATACAAAATGGTTTACAACTAATTTAGTTTTTTAGTATGAAATATACCAACACAATCTAATAAGTAATATAACCAATTTGTTTATTATTTCTTCTCTAAGCTCATGGTTCTGATCACAATATGGTGTTTACAAAAGTCATTAACAACAAATTCATTTATCTCAAATATGGTGTTTACAAAAGACTAAAAATCTAATAATTACTTCAATACATGTACCAATAATACATCAATTACACCAAGAAAATATACCAAAAAATTAAAGAATGTTAGTGTTTATTAAAAACCTAATACACAATATTGATTACAACATATCATTCACATCAAATATACTATCAATTAAACCTAATCATTTACCAAAAAACATTCACGGAATATGGCGTTATTACATGACTCAAAATAGACCATCAATTTCACCAAATAATCTACCAAAATACAGTCACTAAAGCATTATCATAATCAACTTAAAAACCCTCACAATTACACCAAACAGACACAAAAAAAAAAACAATCACAAATTGACAGATTAATAATAAGTTCATATACATAATCAATTACACCACATTATCTACCCTATTTCAATTCAGCAAAAAGAAATTTTTAAACGGCTTAAATTACACCGTCATATACAATCATACAATTCTAATATGGTCGGATTCCGAATTAAATTTCAAGAATTACTGTAACAAAAAAACATAGACCAACCAAATAGTTTATAAGATAACGATCTCGTAAATAAAAACACCAAATATGTTACATACATTAATTAAAAAGAATCACCACTATGTTATATACATGACGTGTCCCATCGTCCGTTGTGTTGAAGTAGAATTGAAACACTGTTGATATCCATAATTGAATAATCTTTCAGAATATGAAAGTAGAAAGGTTTATTTCGATTTTAAAACCTTTTTTTTTATGGGAGAGAACATATAATCAATTTGAGTAAATTGTGGAAGGTGGAGAAAATTAGGGATTGGGAGAAAATCGTGGGTCATTATTAATACGCTTCATTTTTTATATTTTTTTATGATATATTTCTTATATTTTAAAAAAACTATTGTTATATAGGCGAACAATAAAACTATTGTTATATAGTGGTTATTAAGACTCTATATTTTATACTCAAGTGTTTTGCCCCTATAATATTTGGTTATTAAGACTCTATATTTTATACTTAAGTGTTTTGCCCCTATAATATATCATTGATACAATAAACAAACAACTAAAAAATTACTTAGACATAAGCTTATATAAAATATGCGTTCAGGAGGAATATACGAGAAATGCATGAAATAAAGAGGGTCAAAGCAAGGGTACAAAAATATTAATCCTTTATAGCAGTTTTAAAAATAATGGAGAAGAAAAGAAACTTTGAGTACTCTACCAATCACATATTTTTCTTATTACATAGAGTTTAGAATGACTTTCTATATAACTTATCATCAATGACAAAATAAATAAGTGGTTACAAATTCTTTAATTGCAAGAATTAATGTTTGCCCACTTAATGCAATAACCAATAAATATTTTTCTTACGTGCATATAATATAACCAAGAGAATATTAATAAATAATAGGTGCATGAATTTATTAAAATGTATATTTAAATTTTTCACAAAAATATTATTTGAATATGGTTTTATCTAAAGAATGAAATGATCAATCATTTCTTGATAGATTATTTCGTAATTCAAATTTAAACTGAAGAAAAAAATTAAAAAGAGAATGAGAAGATTATTGGTCAAGGAGGAACATTGGAAATTAATTATTAAAGGGTGATATTATTTTACCTTTTAAATGCCAAAAACTTGAAAGCCAAAAGTTTTGAATATATCAGTTAGATAGCCTGTTAAAGAAGAGATTGTTGGACTTCTTCTGCCATAATTAGTGGGCGGGACTTTTCAACGTGGCATTTTGATTTCCAGTTCTTAATGAAGAATGATCATCAAGATACAATTAGATAAATTTGATTTATACAACAAAATTATTCATTTAATGAAAAAAAAAATTCTTATTTTGAGTAAGAGCATTTTCGTAATTCAACTTTTAACCTGTGGTCTTTCCACTTTAATAATATATGATGATATGATATATATATTCCTCTCTATGTAAGGCTGTAATTTTCTTGTTGCACAACATATAATTTTCATCTCTATTGTGAAACAGATTTGCTATAGTCAGATTTGTTATTTTCAACTCTTACATATATCAATATGTTCAAGTTAAAGCTTTGAATCATTACAATTCAATTCAATTTTTATCTCTAGATACATGTATAAAATTTCAACGAAAAGTGTTTGACTGTTCATGTTTCATCCGTTACAGCTCCGTCCATAATTCTTCATTTACAAACTGCCACGGTGGGTAAGTTTTTCATTTCTTCTCATCAACAAACAAAAATAACAATACCTCATCTACACATGACTACCAAACCCCTACTACTAAGACCCTTCCTTTTTCATTTCATTTCTTTCAAAAATTTTCTTTCTTGCTTTTCTTCTTCACAATTTCTTTTCCAAAAATTAAGCTTATCACTGGTGAGTATTTATGATAATAGACTGGCACTAATGCTCAACAAGAACATGTTAGCTTAAATTTGATTGGGGTATCAATCAAAAAAGGAAAGAAAATGCTTTTGTAACATTAGATAAACAAAAAAATTAAAAGAAAAACTACAAAATATTAAAGATCTTATTATTTCATAAAATCAAAAAGATCATATCATATCAGCAATGTAATTGAATAAAGCAGGTAGGATAGATTGTCAAAAAGTTAATATTAATTTTTGAAATGTCATAGTTTTTTCTAGAATATTCTAGTATAGAAACTTGGATGATTATCTTGAGAAGTTATGTAGATATTCTATAGTATTGCTATAAGATAAATTTATTAATAAGTGTTAATCATGTTTTGAATTTTTTTCTTGTATATTTTAGAATACTAATAATTTGTATTGGTTTAGGAGATCCTTTGTCATAATAGATTATGAAAGAAATATATTGTCTTTCTAGGATTGAGAGAATGTTTTCCTTATAGGTTTGGACTATTTGAGCTCTATATATAAGGATGTAGTTGGGGATTCTCGAGCATTGTTATCACACCTCGAGCCTACACCCTAAACGTGGCCGACCTCGAGAACCATTGTTGGTCCCCAAGCAAACTCTTGTATTGGCTGACTACTAAACGGAAGACTAACCTAAGCATATACAAGCATAAAAACTGAAGTTGTTTAAAAACAGTTTATTAAATCTCAAAGATATCTAAGTACTGAATATTAAACATAAAGTTTTAAATAAAACATCTGAAATTGAATACTGCAAGACTGACCAAGACTGTCTATCTATGATGCCTCTACTATATAAAGATAAGTGTCGGGACAAGACCCACGACACCTCAAAACGCTATTACTAACAAATTATAAAATTAGAGTCCTCCAAAAGCAAGGAGGCCTCACTAAAAGCTGACGACCGGATGATATGATCTCAACGGAACTCCTGTTGATGATCCTAAGTACTTGAATCTGCATCATGAAACGATGCAGGTCGAATGAAATCAATACATTGAATGTACGAATATGTAGTAAGACTGAATAAAACAAATAACTAAACTGAAAGTTACTCAACAGAAATATAGTATAAATCATGATGAAAATCATTTAAGTTATTACTGTAGGGATGCAATAATAGTAAATACTAAACTGAAATGCATATATAAAAATATACTATACTGTGGATTTTCTCTAACCGATAACCATCGTTATGAGTCTCATGATGATACAACATCTTACCCACGTTGACAGAGTCGCCCTATACCTTGCTGGAGTATAGGATGCAACTGAACTGTTGAATCCACTAAAAAGTCCTTCTTGAGGCAGGTGAGGAGTCATCCATCTTGCAATACGATCCTATCTATAATGGTGGCGTAGCTTATGGAGTTTGAGTTATCTGAACTCTTACCCCAAATCGATGTTCAATACTATTCCCAAAATATAACTGTATGCTCACGTAAAAGTACTCTCTGGGTTGAGATAATTTTTCAAAAGGCCTCTTTGAGAGGTAACTGAGTTGTACTAAATATGTCTGAAAACTCTTTATACTCTTCTGAAAATTGTACTCTCTTTTCAATGTAAAAATCATACATTTGGAATCATCCAAGTCCTTAAACTTTTCTGAAAATAATGTTTTAAAACTATAACTTGGACTCACTTTAATCCTCAAAAGCAATGTAAGGGAATATTGGCACGAAAATACTTTTAGAAAGAAACTCAGTATAAACAGGGTGCATGTAGAACTATAAGCATAAACAAAAATTCAAGAATCTCAAAGCATAAAATATTTCAAATCTCATAATGTAAGGATTCTGAACTCGGTACAAGATCATAACTCATATTCAAGAATTTCATAAACTGAGGATGAAACCCTAGATTCAACTTGCTACTGACTGAATTGAGATGTAGGGCATGAGGACGAATCAGTCTAATACTATGAAAAGCCTTACATACCTCGAAGAACAAAACTCTTGAAGAAGTTTGAAAAAAAACTTGATTGAAAGACTTGAAACCCTAGATTTTGTGTTCCTTGCGGTATTCTTGGAGAAGAAGAGTGGAGAAAAATCTTAGATTGAAAACCTTAGGATTCTTAAAGAGAATCTTGAACTTGGTGCCTTTAGATCTTGAGAAATTGGAGAAATTCTGGATTTTTGGAGGAATGAGAATTGAGGATTTTGAGAGTTTCTATACGTATAATGATGTTATTAGGTTGTAAGATGAACTTAGAGAGGTTTATTGAGGGTAAAAAATCAAGAATACCCTTCTGAGAACGTAAGAGGACCATAAAAATAAAAGAAAACAACCCTTTAATGAATCTTGTTAGCTGAATCGGTGATCTGGAGGTCTCCTCACCGAAAATAGTCGGTGGATCACCCAATGATATTTTAGGTCACCCAAATAGATAGAGACTTAAGGTTTTCAGAACATTTTGGCGGACTAATTCAGTGATTCGCCAATCCATTCGGCGGATTACCGATTGAGCAAGCAACCTTGCCCGAATTTCCTAGCTCGGGTTGGCCACGAATTCATTATATGCTGAGAAATATGAGTACTTGAAGTTGACCTTTATATGAACTCATGTGAGAACTTAGTCAACATGGAATGCTTTGAAGTTGGCTTTGCTTGGTGTTTGAGGTCCCTTATGACCCTAGATCACTTTAGATATCCTTGATACACTTTGTAAAGGACCTTAAAATACATGATCAAGTAGAACATTACCCGGTTCAAGCTCATATACTTACGATGAACGATTCCGATTTTAATAGTAGAGTTACGAGGTGTTATAGAATGAGTCGGGTCTTAGCTTAGAAATTTTTGAGGTGTTACAATTGTATACTTTTTTTTCTTTCATAATGAAAAACTTTCTACTTTTGCTTCGAAGATTAGGCCTAGCCGAACCTTGTTAAATCTTTATATCATTTTCCTTCTTTATATTCTTATGTGTGATTGTGTGCTAGTTAACCAACAATATTTTCATACAATTGATATTAGAGATTAGGATTTTTGCACATAACCAAGGATTACAATGTCTTCATCATCTCTAACAAAATATGAAATAGAGAAATTCGATGGGGGATCTAGTTTCAGTCGCGAAAGATTGTAATGAGATTGTCATTAGTGTTACAAGGATTATGGAAGGCAATTGAGGAGGCTTTTCCAGAAGAGTTGAAAGAATCAGAAAAAGCAGACTTGAAGAGAACGGCAGATGTGGGCTTGACTTTTTGCTTAGATAAGTTATATGAATTAGTAGTAGGTTATGTTGTTTTAGATTATGCAGCAGGCTTAGATAAGAGAATTAAGATCTCTGACAGGTTATGTTTTTTATGACATGACAACTTTCTGAATAGGTTTTGATAATGACAAAGTGAATCAGGTTCACAATCTAGTAGCAAAACCAACGTGGGAACTAAGAAATCGGACAAAGTGAACCAGGTTCACAATCTAGTAGCAGAACCAAAGCGGGAACTAAGAAACCTTATTAAAGGCAAAGACTCTTAAATAACGAAAAGAAGTGCAGAAAAATCTTTAAAAGACAAAGACTCCTAAATAAGGAAAAGAAGTGCAGAAGACTCCTTATAAGGCAAAAACTTCTAACTAAGGAAAAGAAGTGCAAAAGATTCCTAAATAAGGAAAATGAGTGCAGAAGACTCCTTATAAGGAAAGAAAAGTTTTTTGAGGAGAAAAAATAACTTTCCTTGTATGATTCAGCTAGGGTTTAATCCACCTTTATAAAAGGATTGTTGACAAAGAGAATCACAACTTTTTGCACAATCATAAATTGAGAATATTTTGCAACAAGAGCTCGTGTAGCGCTGAAAAGAGCCAGACGGCAAAAGAAAGAAGAACTAGAGTTAGGTTTTCTTTCCAAAGTTTAGTTTGCATTGTTTCATCTTAGAATTATTGATTAGGGATAATTGTTCTAAGTATGAAAGAGAATTTGTGAGAATTGTAACAAGAAGTGGGTTTGACTTCTTGGAGAGTAGAGAAAATGACTATAGTTAATCGTTAGAAAGAATTGTAACAAGAAGTGGTTTTGGATTATTGCAGAGTAGAGTATTCGATTATATTTAATCATTGAACAGTTTGAGTAAACAGTTGAGGTGAGGTATTAAAGTTAGTCTCATTGATTATAGATTTGTAATCTAAAGTTGCTCTTTGAAGTTAGTGAAGTTTTGTGAAATCCTACGAGGTGTATATTGTGGTTTTTTTTCCCTTGAGTAAGGAGGTTTTTCACGTTAAATCTTTGTTACATTTGCTACTATTTATTTCTGGTAATCCAACAAGACCCTGGTTCTTGTGTGGGTGATCTAGGTTTTTTTTTTTTTTTTACTCTTTCTAATAGTGTCATAGTTAATAGAAAACTTTGCAATCTTTTGTTGCTTTGTCCACCACATAGGCTAAGTTTATAACAATTACGTAATCAATGAAAGAGGCTATATGGCTACAAGAATTAGTAGATGATCTCGGACTAGTTCAACAGAAGACTTCAGTATTCTATGACAGTCATCTTGCCAAGAATCAGATATTTCATGAGCGAACAAAGCTTATTACCAATAATTTTTTCAATTTTACAATTTTTATAGATTTGGGTACAAAAAGAATAGAGCGATTCCATTCAACTTTCATTCTGAAAAGTTCAGCTATGAAAATTAAACAGTTTGCGCTAGCTTGTATCTAATGAAAAAACATTGATAATATTATTATTTTATTTTATCTAATGAAAAAAACATAATTGGTAACAAAATGTTTTTGAACTACTTTTATTTTATGTTTTATTGAAAAGCGCTAGAATTGTAGTAATAACTAAAATTCTATGTCTATTTGCTCTCATTTCGATCTATAACTTCCTACTTAATTGTCAATTTTCTATACATTTTCGCTTCAGCGCGCGTAACTCTCTTTCATCCAATCAAACACCTTCTCAACCTCCCCATAAATTAATACTCACTAGTTTTTCTTTGCTTAGTATGCCTCTCATTGGTTCTCGAATTAATCGGAGAACTAGTGAAAACAAAAAAAAAAAATGTAATATTGATTAGTTAAGAAAATTGAATTAATTCAATGACAACCTTTCTTTTCTTTCCTTTTTAGTACTCTAAATAAACATACTAAAGGTGATCATCAACTACAACATTGATCAAGAGCAAGAGTGATGAAGAAAGGAAACATTTGTTGTCATAGTTGAGAAGAAGACCACACAATTCTTTTTTTTGTTTTTTCGCGAAAATAAATTAGCTAGTTTTTTTACATAGCTAAAATGGCAAGCTTGACGGGTGCACCATCGAAGAAGACAAGTAATAAGGGAGGTTCAAGTGGACAATCAGTAAAATTTGCACGTAGAACGTCTAGTGGACGATATGTTAGCATGTCTAGAGAAGATATTGATTTGTCGGGTGAATTGTCAAGAGATTACATGAATTATACTGTTCAAATCCCGCCTACGCCTGATAATCAGCCAATGGATATGTCTATTGCTGCTAAAGCAGAAGAGCAATATGTTTCTAATTCATTATTTACAGGGGGATTCAACAGCGTCACTCGCGCACATCTTATGGATAAGATCATTGAATCTGAAGTTTATCATCCTCAAATGGCTGGATCCAAAGGATCATCATGTTCCATGCCTGCTTGTGATGGAAAGATCATGAAAGATGAAAGGGGTAATGATGTCATCCCATGTGAATGCAGGTAATTTATTAGGTAATAATTAACGATCCGAATTGAATTGAATAGATCACTTATGTTGATAAGGTACAAGTTGATGTGTAAATTGGGGGCAGGGAAATCGAACCCATGTTTCAGTAACCAACCAACTGAGCTACTAAGATTCTTCAAAGTTGATGTGTTTGTTTTGTGTTTAGGTTCAAAATATGTAGAGATTGTTACATGGATGCACAAAAAGACGTTGGTCTATGCCCCGGTTGCAAAGAAGCTTACAAGGTAGGGGATCTTGATGACGAGATCCCAAATTTTTCTAATGGAGCATTGTCATTACCGGCACCAGATGGTTCGAAAGGTATGATTAGGAGAAATCAAAATGGAGAGTTTGATCACAACAAATGGTTGTTCGAGACACAAGGCACTTACGGGTATGGAAATGCTTATTGGCCTGATGATAGGGATGGAGATGATGGTGATAGAAGTATGCCTAAGACCATGTTGGATACATCTGCTGATATACCTTGGAAACCCCTCAGTAGGGTGTTGCCAATGTCACATAGCATCATTAGCCCTTACAGGTTTGTAGTTTTGATTTCGTGTTTGTAAACATAATTGTACATCAGTTTGATCTATTTTTAATGTATTGCAGTTTGTGTACAGGTTGCTAATTTTTATTCGACTAGTACTACTAGGATTCTTCTTGGCATGGAGAATACAACATCCAAACCCGGAGGCAATGTGGTTATACGTGATGTCAATTATATGTGAAATATGGTTTGCATTTTCATGGCTTCTGGATCAGATGCCCAGGATATCACCAGTTAATCGGTCTACTGACCTAGTGGTACTACGCGAGAAATTTGAAATGCCATCACCATCCAATCCTTTAGGTAGGTCAGATCTACCAGGAGTTGATATATTTGTATCAACGGCTGATCCAGAGAAAGAGCCGCCCCTTGTCACAGCCAACACCGTCCTATCCATCTTAGCAGCTGACTATCCAGTGGAGAAGTTAGCTTGCTATGTCTCAGACGATGGCGGTACCCTTCTAACATTTGAGGCAATGGCAGAAGCTACTAGCTTTGCTGATTTGTGGGTACCATTCTGCAGGAAACATGCTATTGAGCCTAGGAATCCTGAAGCCTATTTTCTCCTCAAGGGAGACCCTACAAAGAACAAAAAGAGAGGTGATTTCGTCAAAGATAGACGAAGGGTAAAAAGAGAATATGATGAATTTAAGGTAAGAATAAATAGTCTGCAAGATTCAATAAGAAGGAGATCAGACGCGTTTAATGCTCGAGAAGAAATGAAGATGTTAAAGCAGATGAAAGAGAATGAGACTGATCCTGCAGAGGCAATCAAAGTGCAAAAGGCTATTTGGATGGCTGATGGAACTCACTGGCCTGGCTCATGGTCTATCCCCAGCAGGGATCATCGCAATGGTGATCATCCCGGGATCCTTCAGGTTACTTTCTCAAGCAAATAGTAGTACATAATTGTTGAATCCTAATTACAAATATTGATATACATAAATGAAATTGTAATTTAAAGGTAATGTTGAAACCCCCAAGTAGTGATCCCCTAATGGGAGGGGGTGATCAAGATAAGCTATTAGATTTTTCGGACGTGGACATAAGGCTTCCAATGTTTGTGTATGTGTCGCGTGAGAAGAGACGTGACTATGATCACAATAAAAAAGCAGGTGCCATGAATGCCCTAGTAAGAGCTTCTGCCATTTTATCTAATGGTGCATTCATACTCAACCTTAATTATGATCACTATATATACAACTGCTTAGCTATTCGTGAAGGCATGTGTTTCATGATGGACAGAGGTGGAGAAGACATATGTTTTATTCAATTCCCTCAACGATTTGAAGGAATCGATCCCTCTGATCGTTATGCCAATCACAACACTGTGTTTTTTGATGGAAATATGCGCGCCCTTGATGGTCTGCAGGTAATTATAACCACTCTATTCAAATTTCCTGTTCATAGATCGAAAAACAATATTAAACATGCTTGATCATCCATTGTGTATATATAAAGGGTCCTATGTACGTTGGGACGGGCTGCATGTTTAGGCGATTTGCACTTTATGGATTTGAACCAACAAAACCAGATAAGACGCCACAGAAAGATGCTGAGGCTGAAGCATTGAAAGCCACAGAAGTTGATTATGACTTCGATGTGAATATACTAACTAAGAAATTTGGCAACTCCACAATGTTAGCTGAATCTATTCCAATTGCTGAGTTCCAAGGTCGTCCTATTGCTGATCACCCTGCTGTCAAGTTTGGACGACCTCCTGGTGCTCTTAGAACCCCAAAGGAACCACTTGATGCCACCAACGTTGCTGAAGCAGTATCTGTTATATCTTGTTGGTAAGTTAACTAACTCAAAAGTATTGAATTTTATACCTCACACATTTTATATAACTTTCATTTCAATTAGGTATGAAGAAAATACAGAGTGGGGTACTCGAATGGGATGGATTTATGGTTCAGTGATGGAAGATGTGGTTACTGGATACCGGATGCACAATCTTGGATGGCGTTCTATATATTGCATCACCAAGCGCGATGCATTCCGTGGATCAGCTCCTATAAATCTAACAGATAGACTACATCAAGTACTCCGTTGGGCTATAGGTTCAGTTGAAATCTTTTACTCAAGAAACAATGCAATTCTTGCAACAAGAAAACTAAAATTCCTCCAACGTCTTGCTTACCTTAACGTTAGCATTTATCCTTTCACTTCATTTTTCCTCGTCGTTTTCTGTTTTCTCCCTGCACTCTGCCTCATATCCGGTCAATTCATTGTCCAAAATTTCAACGTCGCGTTCCTAGTATATCTATTAACCATATCTATCTGTATCATTGGTTCAGCTATCTTAGAGGTAAAATGGTCAGGGGTTGCTTTAGAGGATTGGTGGAGAAATGAACAATTTTGGGTTATTTCAGGTACTAGTTCTCATCTTGCTGCTGTTGTGCTAGGTCTACTTAAAGTATTCATGGGATGTGAAACATCATTTACTCCTACATCTAAATCCGTTGGAGAAGACGTTGATGAAGCGTATGCTGAATTGTACATGGTGAAATGGACACCATTGATGATACCGCCTATCGTCATCGGTATGGTTAACATAATTGCAATTGTTGTTGCATTTTCTAGAGCGATATTCGCCATTGTACCTCAATGGGGGAAATTCATTGGTGGTGCATTTTTCGCGTTTTGGGTGTTGGCTCATTTGTATCCTTTTGCTAAAGGACTGATGGGTAAAAGAAGAAAAACACCCACAATTGTGTTTGTTTGGTCAGGTCTCATTGCAATAACAATCTCATTGCTATGGATAGCTTTTGGTAACCCACAAGCTGGTCCTGGTGCTGTACAAGGGGTTGCTGGTGGTGGCTTTCAATTTCCTTAACTAAATTTAAATCAAATATGTTGCATATTAGAGTAACTAGATTGCAAATTAATTTATGTAAATTATTTCCATTTTTTTGATAGAGTTATTAGGTAAAACAAATAAATAGAGCGGTTCCATCCAAATTTCGTTAAGAAAAGTTTGGTTATGGAAATTAGACAATTTGTGTTAGTCTGTATCTACTGAAAAAAGATTGTTATGTTTTTACACTATTTGTATGTTATGGTTAATGTCTATGTTATCTTCTACGCACCTACTTAATTCCTTGCTTGTTTTCCTATTTCACAGATTGATGCACATTTTATCTCAAAATACTTTAAAATAAATTTTATATTACAAATGATATATTATTAGTACTTTTTATGTGCTATAAAATAAAAATCAAAGCAATATAATAGAAAAGAAATAACAAACTCATAAATTGAGATTAGAAATTCTTGCAAATTTGATGTTATTTTAGTGATATATATAGTATTTTAATTTAAAGATAAATACATATTGTAACAAAAAAGTATTTATCTTGTAAAATTAACTACTATGCATGAAAAATAAAAACTAAATTGATGCATATATTGAATCTCATCATGATCAATCCAGGCATGGTTATAAGTCATAGAACCTTGTTTCGATTCAAACATATGAATATTAAGAAACTAAGCAAAAAAAGAAAATGGGGATTATAAGTACCTAAAACTGAAGATGGTGGAGAAAAAGAATCAAGAAATTGTGGATATTCTAACCAAATGAAATAGTAAAAAAGACTTATTTATATTGAGATGTTAGGAGTAGTAAAAAAGACTCAAATTATTTATGAGATGTTTGGAGAAGTGGAAGAGACTCACTTTATTATAAGATGTTTGAAGTAGTAGAAAAGACCAAAGTTATTATGAAATGTTTTTTTTTCTTTTTTAAACAAAGATTTAATTTCTAATCTTAATGCATTATACCTATATTCAAAGAGAATGTTAAAAGTCTAAAACATTGTCATATTAAAAGTAAATGAACTATTAGTTAAATGAACCTCGACTATATTGGATTTAATTTACTCAAATTCATCATGTTTGGGTTTTAAAGGAATAATTAAATTAATTAAATTCTTTATATTTTTAAATATTTTAATTAAGTCTGGGGATAAAATGGTAATCCAACTTTTCATTTTGAAGCTTTCCACTTTTAGTAATACTAGTTTTTTCGCACGTGTCAACCAATTCAAAAACTTTCACATATAGCAAACATAAAAATCATATTTGTATGTTATAGCTATAGTTTGCATAATTGTTTGATTTGTATAATTCGCTACAAACATCCAATTTTATACAAATTATTCAGTTTTGTATAAATTCATTTACATTGTAATTTGTATAATAAGATCTGTATTTGTATAATTATAAGTGTATAGGACGAAAATATATGTATTTGTATTTGTATATACAGTTTTCTCCCGCTTTATACAAACACAAACACATTTTATACCGAAATGTATAAAATGGCTAATTGTATATCGAAAATGTCTAATTGTATACCGAATCAGATGGTAAAAAAATGGGATGTTTGCTGCGAATTACAATTAAAATAAACTATGGCTATAACATTTAATTTGAATTAATAGTTTGTTATTTCATACAATTTCCCTTCAAAAAATATATGTTATAGTAAATAGTATTGCTTATTTAAGCGAAGATTTGAATAATAAGCTTATCAAAAAATAATATTGCAGATTCTTTTGTGAATGTTTAATGTGGATCGTCATATATATCTCGTATTCACGCAAACCTATGAAGATGGTCAATGAAAATTTTTATTAGTTAAATGCAATAATGTATATATTTATTTTAATTTGATGAAGTTCAATCATGTAGTTAGTCTTATCTCACTAATATTACCTTATGGACATTATTTGTTTTGTATTTTTCTTGTCATATAACCAGATGTGTTTTGCATGTGTATTCCCCATTAAATTGTTTAGATGTCATATGAACATATGAAAAAAAAATCTACATTTTATATATTCACATATTTTCACATTTGTTGTGAGATTTTTTTTTAAAAAAAAAAAAGAACTCGGAACATTTTAAAATAACATATTTTGAAGTTAGAAGATCTTGTTAACTTGATAATACATTTGTGACATTAATACTTTAATTTAAATACAAATACATACCCAAATATAAATATATATTTGCATTAATAAAAATATTTATATCATAAAATTAGCTATTAAATAAATAATAAAAATCAAACTAATACAAACTTCAATTGGCGTTATTACAAGTCATATGAACTTTTCTTCGTCCAAAATACTGAAATATTAAGAAATAGTAAATAAGTAAAACAAAAGGACAATGTTTATATAGTAATAACTATTTTGAAGCAAACTTCCTGAAAGTCTAAATCACATAAGTATCATTGATAAATAAAGTAATTCTTTTGTCTTGAGCATCAAAAACAAATCGTGACAATTCTCTAAATTTTGGAAAAAGATATTCAGAAGTATATATCTACATCACAAGAGAAATCGTTAACAAAAACAAATGAATTTAGACTACATCATGTTAACTTCGTATATTGAAACATTACATACTAATGTATATATTAAGCGAAAAAATAATTATTATATCATCAAAATTATTTTCCTCAAGTACTCGAGGTTATGGAATATACCCTCTTAGGATAGAATGACTTACTTCATCAGAACAATGGTACCTCATATTCCGCTAAACTTCGAACTCACTCAACGACAATAAATCACAAAAAAAAAATTAAAATGCAAGAAGAAGAGTAGAAGATTAAAAAAGTTGTGGTGGAAAATTGAGCGGGAGCCCCTCTATTTATAGTCAACAAAGGGTAATATGAACAAATGTTTTCTATGTCTTATCTGAAAAGTCATGATTTTTGGAGAAGTCACAACCCTTTGGAAAAGTCACAACATATTGAAAAAGTCACAACTCATCGAAAAATCACATCCCTTTGAAAAAAGTCACAACTCATCGAAAAAGTCACAACCTAAGTTAGGGATATTATAGTAATTTAACATTCAAGTTAGGAGTTCATGCTTTTAAGGTAATATAGATATAGATAGATAGATATAGATATATGATGATACATAATAATAGTATGATTAGTAATATATGATATGATTATTATTAGGGGCGAGTCTACTAACTAAGGCCTGTAGAGGTGCCACGTCACCTGCAAATTTCAATCGAAATCTGATGTGTATATTGATAAATAACAAATGACACCCAGAGAATCAAAATGTATCATGGACGGATCTATTCAGGCCCATGGAGGTACCATGCCACCCGCAAGTTCCCATTGAAATTTGATGTATATATATAAGTGTATATATATGTAAGATGTAGATAAATAAATAAATGACACTCAAAGAACCAAAAGGTACCATGGTGCCACTGGCAAAGGATAAAACTCCCTTCTATCAGATTCGATCTCGATTTGGCGATGATTTATTTTTTTAAAAAAATAACTTTCACCCTCAAATAGATATCGAATTCAGGTTCAACAATGTTTTAAAGATTATATTTTCTTTATTTTTCTAGTTGACTTAGTTTTAATCAATAATTATGTGATTTACACATGTGTATTACATTAATTGAATATTAAAAAATTGTTATGTGTATATTCATAAGTACAATTTTTTTTAAAAACTAACATCAAATTTAAAGAGGAACATGATAAGTTACGATCATACAAATAATGAGTATAGTAAACAAAATTAAGTATAGTAAACAAAATTTTATTGATATTAATATATGAAAATAAATTCTAAACAATAACTATATACATATGAATATAATAATATACTACAAATATTATGAAATCTTTTAGTTAAGGGATAATTTTTTTTTGATAAACAAGATATTCACGCGAAAATGATATGTCTCTTCACTTAACTCCAAATTTGTTGAGTGTTAGCATGCCTTTACAACAAAAGTATCATTACAATCATTTATAGAAAATACGTATATTTAAAACAAACAATAATAATTGAGTTTTCAAAATTTTCGAAATAAAATCCACCTACATATGTTCAAAATTATGTTTAAATTTTTAGAGTTCTAAAAATAATTGACTTTAGAACAAATATATATATATATATTGATTGATTTTCAAAAAATAAGGTGTTTTTGTTAAAAAAAATTCGATGTTGTTATACTTGCACAATATTGTGGATATTCATTAAATATATTAATTTTGACAATTCAAAATATTTAAAAGCTATATGAAAAATTTATGGTCAAATATAGATTTGATTGAATCTCCAAATTCGAAATGTGTCACATAATAATTTTCGCAAGGTTTAGAGATATTTTCAACACTTTTTCTTGATTTTTTATTATGAGCCTCAAGCTTTTAAAAGAGTTTGAGAGCACTTGTTATGTCATTTGGTAGATCGGAGAAACATTTAAATTCAGTTAATCTAGAGAGTATTTTTATTTCTTAAGATGGTTAATAATTTGGAAATGAAACTACTACTTCGAGCCACGTTGGTGTTTTTAATATTCTGTCATTAAACAATAGAAAAGTTGTAATTCCCTTTTCAGGAATTATCTGAAGAAAATATATGGATTTGTGAAACACCCGCCCAAACGGATAATTTGTTGAGCTCTGGCAGCCATAGCCATGGCTTTCTCTTTGTTCACAACTACATCAACCTTCTCTGTCTCTCTTCGCTGTCAAGCTCGACCCAATACCAGTCGCAATAGAACCAACCCAAAGCGCCTGTCTACAAACACAAACAGAAGAAGTCAAAAACCCAACCCCCCTCAACGGAAATCCGGCGAGTTTAGGCCACCATCGCCAATTACCACCGCTGCCGGTGATACTGCCACTACCTTCACTCGTCTACCCCCAAAAGATGACTTTTTTCTTCCATCCCTCCAAGATTCAACTGAAATAACCCTCTCTGAGTTAACTATTCCCACCCCAGCTAAGAATCCTAAGCAAGAGTTGGATGATGAGAATGTAGAGAATGTTAGGTTTGATTATGGAAAATTTGAGTTGTACGAGGTTGATGATGATTTTGAGGATGAGAGCGAGGATGATTTTGATGAAAATGATGATGTGGATGGTGAAATGGAAGGTACTGGAAGTAGGGTGTTTGAGGGTAGTGGGAAATTTGAGCTGTATGAGGTTAACGATGAGTTTGATGAAGATGATGATGATGATGAGGGCATTGAAATGGAAGGTTCTACAAGTGGGGTTTTTGAGGGCGGTGATGTGTTTGAAGGGGAAGGGAGTGATATAAAGGAGAAGGAGAAAGGGGTTCCAGCAGTAATGAGGTGTTTCGATAGGGCAAAAATATATGTAAAAGCAGGGGATGGAGGGAATGGGGTGGTGGCATTTAGGAGGGAGAAGTTTGTGCCGTTGGGTGGACCATCTGGTGGTGATGGAGGGAGGGGAGGGAATGTGTATGTGGAGGTAGATGGGTCGATGAATTCATTGTTGCCATTTAGGCAGAGTGTGCATATTAAAGCTGGGAGAGGAGGGCATGGTCATGGAAAGAAGCAATTTGGGGCAAAAGGCGAGGATGTAGTGGTAAAGGTGCCACCAGGTACTGTCATTAGGGAGGCCGGAGAGGGTGGAATTCAAGGGAATGTACTTCTCGAGTTGTTGCATCCAGGACAGAAGGCATTGCTATTGCCTGGTGGAAGAGGTGGGAGAGGGAACGCATCTTTTAAGACAGGGTTGAATAGGGTGCCCAAGATTGCGGAGAATGGAGAAGAAGGTCCGGAGATGTGAGTATCTCCAATGAGTATCGTTTCTGCTCTTTACACTTCGTAATATTTTGTTGCATCTTTTGTGTACATTCAGCATTTAACTATATTGCAGCATGGTATTAGAATGTCCTGACTAGGAAAAATGATCGAAACCTCTCATTTGTGGTGTGTCTATTAAGCTGTCATCCTTAATTTCGAATCCTAATTAAGCTAGGACTATATCCTAGTCAGATTTCTTTCACGTTCCATTCTTTATGTATCTTGCAAGTAATAGTCCTATTGACCAGGTGGTTAGACTTGGAGCTCAAGTTGGTTGCTGATGTTGGTATAGTCGGAGCGCCAAATGCAGGGAAAAGTACATTTCTCAGTGTTATAAGTGCTGCTCAGCCAGCTATTGCGAATTACCCCTTTACCACTTTGCTCCCAAATTTGGGCGTAGTTTCATTTGATTATGATGCTACTGTGGTCGTTGCTGATCTGCCTGGTCTACTCGAAGGGGCACACCGAGGTTTTGGTTTAGGCCATGAGTTTCTTCGGCACTCAGAAAGATGTTCAGTCCTGGTACAATCTTTTTCTAAAGTGATCTTTCTTTGCATAAATAAGTTGAATTTGTTCCAATTCTGCATAAATAGAACTATAGTTAGTTGTTGAACCAGATAAGATTTTGGCTAATTGTCATATCCCTATATAGTTTGCATGTATTTGAATATGCTTGCTATGTTATAGCTAATTCGTGATGAAGTGTAACTGGGAGAGCTTTTAATCTAAAAATATATATTTGAAAAGGTTAAACAGATTGCAAACTGTAAAGGACAGCCCAGTCCACGAAACATCCTGCATTCACTCAGGGTCCGGGAAGTGCCGCACCCCTATAATTGCAAACTGTAGTTTGATTTACTCTCTGTTGTTTTCTTGTTTCAAGTTTGTGTTAGCTTGGTGGTTTTTATTTGGCTGAATACATAGATGTCTGGTTAAGCTTGTCTGAAATTTTCATTTAGACACCTAAACAAGGGTTTATGCCTATTGAACACTTTATGTTGTCAAAAAATGTGCCTACTGACACATATTTGGCAGCTCCAAACAAAGTGAAGTGTGTCAATGGTACTCGCTCCTTACATGGAAATAAAACAATTAAATTATGACGCGACAATTAAGAAAAAAAATCAATAACAACATACCTAATGTAATTCTACAAAGTGGGATCTAGGGAGGGTAGAGTGTACACAGACCTTGCCCCTACCTTAGAGGTAGAGAGGTTGTTTCCGGTAGACCCTCGGCTCAAGAAAAAACAGTCCAAAGGAGTCCAGCGAAAGAAGTAACGAAAGTACAAGAAACATAGCTAATATAAAAATCGAAGGACAAGAAACTACATGTGCAATACTATGACTATTAATATGAACGGGCAACAAGACAACATGTTGCTAATTACTTACCTTCTATCCTAATCCGTTTACTCCAGACCCTCCTATCAAAGGTCGTGGTTTTGGTAAGCTGAAGCTGCACCATCAAATGTCTAATTACCTCTTCTTGATACTTCTTTGGTCTACCTCTACCTCTCCTGAAACCGTCCATAGCCAACATCTCACACCTCCACACTGGGGCATCCATGCATCTCCCTTTCACATGTCTGAACCATCTCAGTCTTGCTTCTTACATCGTGTCCTCCACCAAAGCCACTCTCACCTTCTCCCAAATATCTTCATTTCTAGTCCTATCTCTCGCATTATGTCTAAAAACACATTGACTGGTCAAAAAAAACTTTCGGTGAAAGCAAAAATTTTATCTTCTGGTCACCTAAACCAATTGCTGCTAAAACCAATCACAATTCCCTTTCCCTTCCATTTTTTCCTCATCTTCAATAATCCGGTATTGTTCTTTCCCACTTCATTGGATTTCTTTAAAGCTTCCTTTTTCTCCCAACTCTCAGTATGCAAGGGTTGCTTCAATTTGATCCATGAAAACCCATTCGGGTTCTATGAATTTGGATCCAAATATCACAGCTCTCTGAGAATTTGGATGACAGAATTGAAGTTTCGTCTTCTCTGTCGAATGTCCTTGACTTCCTCACATTGTGTCATAGTCTGAAGGTAGTCTAAAAATGGTGAAATCTGTTGAGAAGTATGGCTGGATTTTGGAGGGAAAAAACTGTGGTTTTATCCACTGGAAAAAAATGTTGTAGAAGAAGTAATAGGAGGAGGAGACCAGAATCTGTTAAAAAAACTAGCCAGATTTTGGAGGAAAATAGTGGCCTAATCTGTCTAATAAAATGGTGGAAGAGAAGAAGAATAAAGAAGGGGAAGGGGAATGGTGGGTGGTGACAGGGATGGTGGCAAGGGTCGTGATGGACGGCGGAGGAGGGGGTGACAGGGGGAGAGAATTTTCTTAAAAAGAAAAATTAGGGCCTTTTTCACGCCTAGGATAAGTGTTCAATAATACATCCTTTAGTTTAGGTGTCAAAATGAAATGTTCGGACAAGTTTAGGAGTCTGCATGTGTTTGGCCTTTTCATATTTTAAAGAGAAAAAAATAGTGGTGTTCATATTTAGCTATCCCTTTCCTTTCTGAGTTCTGCAACATGGAATCACTGTGCTATTTCCTTTTTCCTGTTGACATGAGTATCTTTTAGTAGTTTCTATGTACTCTGTGCATCCATATATTTTATAGTTTACTTAAAAGTCCCAATTATTTTGCACTGGTGTATAGCCTTTCTTTACGCTTTCTGATTATTCCGAGATTGAGCTAATAGTTTTGACCAGCTGCTGGAATTTTTATTTGGAGAAAGGTGCATGTGGTTGATGGTTCATCTCCACAACCAGAATATGAATATGAAGCTGTTCGTCTTGAATTGGAAATGTTTAGTCCTGAACTTGCTGAAAAACCTTATTTAGTGGTTTACAACAAAATGGACCTTCCAGACGCCTATGAGAATTGGAAGACATTCAGGGACAGTCTGAGATCTCGTGGAATTGAACCTTTTTGCATGAGTGCAGTGAAAAGAGAGGGTACACATGATGTTATTTGTGCTGCTTATGAGCTCGTTCGTAGAAGAGAAGCTTCTAAAGAAGAAGGTAAGCAATTCTTATGTCTGTATTATGATTTGTTTAGATGTTACCTGTGGACATGACTATGCTAAAATACCATTGATGTTCAGTTAATTTGTATTGACAAGTGCAATAAAATTGAAAAAATGCTTGTTCTAGCTAAATAAATATTCCTATCAAAATTTGTCCTACCCTTTTTTGGTTGTCCTAAAGTGTGTCCAATTTATAGTAGCACATTTTTTTTTGGTAACTAAACATGTTTTATTACCAAAAGTGACAGTGTACAGCTCAAATGAAAAAAACAAACAATGAACAAGCCTATAGACAACTAACTGGACAGGCCCAGAAAGTTCTATGCATACTGTAGTGCTCCTAATCACATACTCTCCTAGACCAGATAAAAATTTAAACTATTCAAGTGTATAGCTAGCTTCACATACATGTTTGCTCGGAAAAATACCTCTTGGACAATCTTCTTCACAATGACTTCCTCATTTCTTCTTGAGCTTTGAAAGACTCTGTAATCAAGCCACAATTCATATACAGAGGCTGCTAGTGTCACTCTAAAGATGGTAACAATATTGCCTTTGCCTTTGCATTCATTTTCACACCATTGGATTTCTTCAGTCCAACTCATGACGTGTCGACTGATACCTTGCCAGTTCAGCACTCTCCTCCATACGCATGAGGACACAGAACACTTGAAAAAAATGTGCTCTATGGTTTCCACTTCAGTTTCACAGAGAGGGCAAAGGAGGCAAATCTACATACCCCACTTTATCAACCTGTCTTTAGTGTATAGCCTCCCATGAATAGAAAGATATAGTATGAACAACCACTTTGGGAGGCCAGGATTATTGCATATGATTCTTTTCCAGGTGACACTAGGGTGGTCCCCTATCATCTTTTGGTACATCATCTTGATTGAGAATTTGTGTATATTCAACATCACTTTCACACATACCTATCTCCTCAATGTGCTTCTGAGCCTTCAATATCTTCTGAATTATCCAACATGCCTGTTTAGGCCTAGCACCCCACAAAGTTCCCGTCTTGCCATAGTAAATGTGGACCCATTGAATCCATAATACATCCTTCTTTCTACACAGGTTCCATAACAGTTTACATAATGTTGCTTTGTTCCAGACTTGCAAATTCAGTATGTTTAGCCCTCCTGCAACCTTAGGTAGGCACAATTTATCCCAAGCAATAAGTGCCTTTTCATATATGTCTACTCCACTAGTCCATAAGAAAGACCTACAAATACTTTTTATAGTAGTCATGATCTTTTTGGGCAATAGAAACAGTTGTGACCAGTAGATCTGTATGGAGAAAAGTACAGACTTTAAGAGCTGCAGCCTCCCTGCATAAGAAAGAAATTTTGATGTCCAAGAAGTCATTTTCCCCAGTATTTTGTCCAACAACGGTTGACATTGCACAATAGATAATCTTTTAGTGCTCAGGGGAACACCTAGGTATCTTATAGGCAATTCTCCTTTAGGCATACTGAGAAGGGCGATAATCTGATCCTGTGTCCCCTGAGTGACCCCTCCGAAATAGATGGAGCACTTTTGCATATTGGCATGGAGTCCAGAGGCAAGGGAGAATTGACTGGAACACTGGAATAGTACCTGAACTGATTCAAAATCCTTTCTGCTAAATAAAAGTAGACCATATGCAAAGCTAAGCTGTATAATCTTCAATTTAGCACACTTAGGATGGTATTTAAATTTATGTTCGTGTTGTAATGTTTTTTGAGGCCTATTGAGATATTCCATAGCTAAAACAAACAAGTAAGGTGACATGGGGTCACCTTCTTGGCTGCAAATGGGGGAGTGGGTACACCATTAATCATTATAGAGTATGTAACTAGTGAGATACAAGTCATAATCCACTTGACAAACCTATCAGGAAACTGTAGATTGATCAAGATTTGCTCCAGATACACCCATTCAAGTGAGTCATAGACCTTTTGAAGGTCCACCTTCATCATGCATCGTGGTGAGATGCCTTTTCTTGAGTACCCTTTCAGTTCATGACTTAAAATGTTATCTGATATGAGTCTACCAGGAATAAATGCAGACTGGCTACCATCTATAAGGTCATTGATGACTACACTTAGTCTCTTAGTGATTACTTTAGAGATCATCTTGTATAAAACATCGCAACACGAGATTGGCCTGTATCCTCTGATGGTAGTAGGGTGTTTGACATTGGGAATCAGTGTTACTAAGGTACAGTTCACTGGCTTATGCATGCTATTCGTTCTAAAGAAATCCTGTACAGCCCGTGCCACACTATCTCCTATGATGTCCCAGCAATTTTTATAAAAAACTGCATTATACCCATCATTACCGGGAGCTTTACTGCCATCGATATCTTTTATAGCATCCTCTACTTCTTCTTTGGTCACATGGGCCACTAGTTGTAGTTGTTGTTGTCTGCTAAGCACTCGTCCTTTCTGCATAATATCGTTTCTGATGCTAGGAAGCTGGGTGGAAGCTGACCCTAGGAGCTGCTTATAGAAATCAATAATTTCAGCCTGGACATCTTCATCTCTCTGAAGAAATTTACCATCAACTGTTGTTATGTTTTTGATATAATTTTGCGCTATTCTATACCTCATACATGCATGAAAGAATGCTGTATTAGAGTCCCCAGGTTTAAGCCAATCAATTCTGGCTTTTTGTTTCATAGTGCTCTCCTCAACTGTATACCATTTTTCAAGTTCTAGTTTGAGTAGCTTCTCTTCTTCATACAACCTCTAATGCTCAGTTATCTGCCCCATTTGGTTTTGCAAGACTTTCAGTTTTCCTCGGAGTTCTGTAAACCCGTTGCTGATACCTTGGAACTCTTTTTTATTTAGGTGCTTCAATTCTTGCTTTAGAAAAGTCAGCTTTTTCGAGACCATTGCCAAAGTACTAGCTGTGGCACCTTTGGACCATTCCTGTTGAATTAAATTTTTAAAATCAGTGTGTTGTGCCAAATTTTTAAAATCAGGGTGTTGAGCCAAACAGTTAAAAAACTTGAAAGGTTTAGCCCCTTTATTTTGTCTTGCATACAGTGATATACTCAAAGGAGAGTGGTCTGAGAATTCTGGCTCCATAATAATCACCTCAAGGCAGGACCACATTTGGATCCAAGCAGTGTTTACTAGCCCTTTGTTGATCCTACTAAAAACATGGTTGTTGGTCCAAGTAAAATTTCCTCCCACTGCTTTGAGTTCCATCATACTGATGGTTTGCATGAACTCTGCAAAGTCACTAATTTCATTAGCTTGAACAGTAGAGCCTACAACTCTATCTTCAATATGCAAGATGGCATTGAAGTCCCCCATGATCAACCAGGGGCTTGTCATTGAATTTGATATACCCAGTAAGTCATGCCACAATTCTTTCCTATCTTGAATGGTATGCAACCCACACACCGATGTAAAATAGAAACTTTTGTTTGTGTCATAGATGTTCACCAAACCATGGATATACTGTTCATTAATAAGAATTTCAGAGAAGTCACACACAGTAGGATTCCATAGTAACCATACTCTACCTTTTCCCGTTTGATAGTTACACAGTGCTCCCCATCCAGGAACTATTTTTGTTATTATCTCCTCAGCACATTTTCTTGATACTCTATGTTCCAATATCGCTATCATGTCAACTTTATTCACTTGTAGAAACTTTATTAGCTCCTTATGCTTATAAACTTTATTAAAACCCCTGACGTTCCATGTAACAACTTTCATCTAGCTAGAGTAGGAAAATTGGTTGGAACTGTACCTCCTTTCCTAAATTGCCCAGAATCTTCTGCATTCTCTTTGGACATAGGCTCCATGTTGACTACAGCAGCCAAAGGGCTAAAAACATTAGCTGTTCCTATAGCCTCATCCTTCTGCACTCTATTAGCGGAGAAGGTATTTTTAGTTGTTTGCCAGCTTGTGCTTTGGTTTCCTCCAGTAGCTTGGGTTGATTTGGCATCAGGTGTTAGATTCTGTCCTGGAACACCCAGCTCAGATGTACACTCGTTAATCTCATTAGTGCTGCCTGATGAAACACCCTGATTCTGAGAAGGGGCCTGTTGTATATGTGCCTTGGGATGCCACATTGTTTTTGCACCTTTTGGCTTAACAGCTTCCCTTGATCAACTTGTTGAGTTTGTTTTTCCTCGAGTGGATCCTGGCATATATGTCCTATCTTCAGACACTTAAGACAGTAGCTAGGCTTCCAGTCGTATTCTACCTCTTGATAAAATAGCTGCCCCTCGGGGTCTTGAACTTCGATCATAGTAGGTAAGGTTCTAGTTACATCCATCTCCACGAGGATCCGGGAATAAGAAATCCTTTCGATACTAGTGGTGCATTCATCCACATAGATGGGACGACCCAAAACACTTCTGATTCGACTCAAGGTCAGGTTTCCCCAACAATTCATTGGTAAATTAGGAAGTCGCACCCATAGTGGAATCATATGAAGTACTTCCTCCCCCAAACTTAAAGTCAGCATTCCATTCATGAATTATGATGGGTTTTCTGTTCATGGTTGAAGTAAAGTTCCAGTAGGTAGCAATGAACCTGTTAATAGCACCAATGGAAGGAGATGCTCCTACGACATATAGTATGATAGCTTGCTTCCACTTGAGGGTCTCCTCTGCTATTTCACTCTGTTGAATTTGAGCCACTTTCTACCCTTCAATGATGTTAGGTTCAGTGAATTTTAAATTCATCCCATGCGCTGCCATTTTAAATAGACAGAAGTTTCAATGTCCCCACTTTTACTTTTCTCAATACTTTATCCTCTATTCTACCTTTTTACCTTGCAAATGTCAAAAATGGGATCCATGTTTCTCAAGAAATGATAAACAATTCATATGTTCGTTTTTCTCTCATTGCTTGAGTTTAATGAAAAAATGGACTACCAGAATAGGACATATGGAGTAGCACCCAAGGGTGTGTCCTAGTGGTCAGGTTTAAATCCCAACAAAGGCAAAAACACTAGGTGATTTCTTCACATCTATCTATGCCTTGATGGATAGAGTTACCTAGTACCAGTGCTGGTGGGAGGTAATAGGTACCCTGTAGAATTATTCGAGGTGCGCACAAATTGGTCCGGACACCACGATATCATAAAAAAAAAGTAGTACAGATGGAGTAATTAAATTTTGAATGAAGTGGTTTTTTTCTTCCTTTATTTCGTTTTTTCAATGGGGAGGGGAAGGGGGATGTGGTAAGGCAACTTGCACCTTTGTTCCTTGTTGTTTGTTTTTCTTCTTTGTTTACCTTTCCTTTTCCTCGTAAAGGGAGTAATCAAGTTGTGTACCAGTCATCAAGGATTGCTCCAATAGATTTGCTAGGACTTGCTTCTTTCTTTGTGAATGTGACATGAAATGAGAGTGCTTTCTGCCTACTTCCCTCTGGGTAAACTCCTAGATTTTTTTAAAAAAGGAAATAAAACAAGAGTGTTTATCAAGAAATAAAATAAATAAGAGGACGAATGTGTTGGTTTCTGCAAGGAGATTTTCTACTGTGTATTTTCAGCACCAAGTTTCATTTATTGCTGTAAATTGCATGTCAAATTTAGAAAGAGGTTGGAGGGGGTAATAGTGCTCAGTTCTTTGATTGTATTGGTTTTGATTTCTTGTACAGTGAGAAGGGACCCAGTAAACTTGAACTATGTTGCTGACATGGTGAAAAAGCAGCGAAATGCTCCCATAAACGAGTTTGAGATCTCCCATGATAGTTCTTCCAAAACTTGGTATGTTCAAGGATTAGGTCTGCAACGTTTCGTCCAAATGACAAACTGGCGGTATGGATCTCTCTGTTCTCTGATCCTGTGTTCTTTTACATTCTTGTGTATTGCCTTTTATCAAGGGACTTTTCCTTCTATTTCTCTTTGGATTAGCATTCCTATGGAAACACGTTTTGGTTGTAGCTAGTCAACATTTTCAAGTTTGAGTTGAACTTTTTCTAGTGGTCTCATGTATCATCCTAAATTTAGGTGTATGGAGATTTTATGTTGGTAGATGATAGGGATTTCTGAAGTCTGGTCCTGTCCATTTCTTTGCTTCAAGGACCTGTTTTAAATCAAGTTTGTTTGATATCCTCGAGCTTATGAAAATTACATTGAGTTCATTAAAATGGAATCTTGTTCTCTGTGCAGATATATGGATTCAGACAGAAGATTTCAACATGTTTTGGAAGCATGTGGTGTGAATAAATCTCTGCTCAAGCTTGGCGTGAAAGAGGGTGACACCGTCGTTGTTGGAGATGTATGCCTATGCTTCATTGCTTCCTTATTCCTAGCTTATCTTAGCCTCTAGAGTGCATAATTGCATCTTTTCCCGTAATTTGCATTGAACTTATTTG
The DNA here is from genome assembly GCA_036250505.1 of Solanum acaule. NCBI lineage: Eukaryota > Viridiplantae > Streptophyta > Magnoliopsida > Solanales > Solanaceae > Solanum > Solanum acaule. The sequence continues at coordinate 725 of JAJOOR010002026.1, read as the reverse complement.
CTGATAGCTTCTTATTCTTTTACTGAAGTTCGTCTATTCAAAGCTTACCAGTACTACATTTAGCTTTGTGTAGCATGTCATAGTAAAAAGCTCTTGACATCTTCAGTAATATGTTGCCATAGCTGAGTGAAATGGAATTCTTGCGATACTCTCTCTTCAGCAGCATAATTTTCAGTTTTTGCTATATGTGTGCAAGTGTCAGGGATAATATGACTGAGTTTTGCATCATTCTTTGCCAGATGGAGTTGGAGTGGCATGATTATGATAGTGCAGGCTCTATAAGTAGGAGGAAGTGGTCTTCAGAACCAAGTCGATAAGTTCATGGTTGATCTTAAGAATATGCTGCTAATCAAGAAATCGTACAAAAGACTAAACATCCTTGTTGGTGGCGCATTTCCCAGCTCTTAAACTAGAGCTGCTGAAAATCTGATTATATTATACATCTGCACTACGGAAAAGACACATGTAAGTAGTATAATTTTGTTCAAGATATTGCTTAAATAATCGTTTCCTTTGTGCTAATGTGAATTATAAATAAAGGATTGTTATAAACTTATACTTGCTTTCTGCGTAGGTTCGTGCTCTCAAGTTTCAAATAATATAATCACGCCTCCAATTTAGCAGAGAATTTTCGATCAAAACACCTTACAGAGCTGCAAGAGGAATTGAGCCGGAAGATATGGTACGATCTCCCAACATCTTTGGTTCATGCCATATTAATGCAG